>JANDJT010000164.1:6400812-6430812 GCA_024331685.1 Stegophilus panzeri
TGATGGAATGCCAAGCTTATAAAATCAGACAGTTCAATAAATAAATTAATTAATAAATTAGACATTTAGACTATTAGAATATAAGCCTAATATTAGAATATTTGAATATTAGCAAATGTCCCGACAAGGATAGGAATGGGAATAAAAACAAACAAAAAAACTCATCTAAACAAATTTTTGGGTTAATAATTAAGTCAGTGGAAGGCCGGAAGTTCCTCACAAAAGATAGTAAGACAAACGTACATGTGAATGTGAGAGTGAGAGTGTGTGTGTGAGAGAGAGTGTGCGTGCGTACGTGTGTGTGTGAGCATGTGTGTGTGTGTGTGTGGAAGAAGGAGGGAACCACGTACATGACGTAGACGTAACACCTATGAAGAAATTCAATGCACGCGCACGCACCTCTTTGATGATGATTTTGCCGTTCTGGTGAATGGTGCTGTTGTTCACCATGCTCACAATGGCCACGCCCAAATTGCACCGAATCCCGAAAGAGATGCAAAAGCCCAGGCCACTCATAATGGCGATGATGTAGCGGCGCGGGAGTCCGAAGCACGTGCAGTCACATAAGGGCGCCTTCCTCTCGCTGCTCCGCGCCGGTCGGCCATCTGCCGTTAATTCAATATTTTCCCCAGTTTTCTGTCTCTTCTCCAACACCCTACACCGGCAAAAAAGGGCAATTAACGAATGAACTTGGTAAAAATAAAAAAAAAACAACAGATAGACTTTATGTCACGTGCAGAGAGGGTAAAAGCTAAATTTTAATTAAACAGTGCATTGGCTAGTTTAGTCTAAATAATACAGACAACGTATAATTATAATTAAACTCTTATCAGCACGTCAGTTATTCTAATCGAATTTGTATTCATATTTTAAACAGGTTACAAGAATCACCGTTTTAACACCCCATGACATTTATAGGCTTACTTGATCATGAGTGTTAAAATATTCTTTAGCAATAAACACAGTGTATAAATAATTCATATTAAGGCTAAAATCAAAGTCAGGAAACGCAGAGGGTTCAATCAGAGCGCCAAAGGCCTCATCTGTCTCTCCTGTATACCGCATTGCAGCATTTCGCTCACCTTCGGCCTTATTTGCATTCATACAAGCTTCACGTTTATAAGTTTCATCAACAACATCAACAAAAAAAAAAAGAGATACATATTTCCGTATTTAATATGTCTATAATTGTTAACAAATGTATTGCAGTACACTATTTTTTTTATTATATAGAACAGTTGCAGGCGGATAGGTAATGATGCCATGCATGCAGATTAGTCACTCAAATAAAGAAAATATTTTTGCAAACCAATTTCGTTAATGCTCTGAAAAACACAAGCTATTTTCATTTGTTTTGCATTTCACTCTACATTTAATGCATTATTTAGAGTAAATCAATGACCTGCAGGAATGTCATATGTTCTCTGAGTATGTTCGACGTTTAGTTCAAGGTCCTAGTATAATGTGAAGTATTAAATAATAGAATTCGATCCTTGTGTAATATGGACAAAAATAAATAAATAACAGTAATAAAAAAATAGCAAAACGACGCACTTTTCATTATTCAATCTGAAGAAAAATATATCAGAAAATTAAAAAAAAAACAACCAAAAACTATTACAGTTTAACAATAGATATAAATATATCTAAACGAATTTATGCGTAAATACAAATGCACGAATGTTTTTCCCATTTTGAACACGTACATACAATGAAGCAGATTCTCTTCGTTTATGTGAATTATTTAAAGACCTCTGAATGGTCTCTGAAAAGGTGACACCCAGGGGAATTCTCTCGTCAGCGATTACAATTCAATCAGCTATTTTTTCACACAATTTACTTGTGAATCTCTTCCACATGCTTAACATTTCACTCTGTATTACATATTGCACACACGCACGCACGCACACGCACACACACACACACACCTTTAAACAACCGCGTGACTGTGTTACAAATGTGTTTTCTAAAATGTCGTGACAATATCCTCCGTCATTTCTTATGCCTATAGAATTGTTCACCATTTATTTGGGGATACCGCTCAAGAATATGCAATGCAAAATGATTTCATCAAAAATGGACATCAAAAGAACATTATTACAGCCTACAACATGAACATATTTCAGCTTACTTGTACAAATGACCCAGCGTCTTCCCTGCTAGTTGCTTGAAAGCCTCTTTCCTGGGCACAGAACCGGGCTCCTTCGGAGTATCCATGTCCAAATATGATAATCCCTCGTTTTCTTTACGTTAGTGTTAAAGTATCATGTCACAGACGAGCTGGTCGGACATACCGGACAGACACCCAACAGATCTGTGATTAAGGCGCACAGATAGCTACAGAAGCACGACGTCGGATCCTCAGACACGAAAAGTGAAGCACGAAAAAAAAAAGAAAAGAAAAACACCTAGCTATATATGACAGGAGAAATCAGAAGTGGAGTGGCTCTCTCTGTTCGGAATGAGAAACTCGCTCTTCTTACGCATCGTGAGCCTTTTCACTGCCATCTCGGCGCGAGGCAATACATTTGATGTTCACGTCAAACCCGACTGATTTTTAGAAGATTGGGGTTGGAAAAAAGTTTAGTGGAAAAAGAAAAATACATATATAATCAACGGAAATCTACACAGATAACAAATACAATGAACGATCAAATAAAGGACTGGAAAGGCAGTTTCCGGTTTATATTATCTGGTGCACGGTAACCAATTTCAGCACCAAGGTCAGCGATACGGCGCGTGCTGCCAGTCGCTTCTGCACCGGAGCGCGCGCTACACTCTAGACAGCACCCCCTCCCACCCTTCTCCATACACGCCAATCTGCCCACTTTAACTGGGAGGGGTTAGACATCACGGGAAACATTCGCAATCCATACGTTTTCAAACATTCCCGGCTGTTTTTCTTTTTTGGGGGGGAGGTGGAACTGCATTACTGCGACAAAAAAAAATAATTTTTTAAAGCATGGGGTACAAATGTGTGCTTTCAATCTCACTGGTTGTTTATTATATGAAAGGCCAGGCGAGCCTCCTGGGGGCGGTGCTATGGAAACCGAATGAGGAGTGTTTCCCCCTCCGAGATCTCTTCTGTGGCCGCAAAAAATGTATTAATAATTCAAGCACAGCTCAGCAAAGCGTTTCCTTGTCTGCAGTAGATGTGTGCGCAATGTCTGCGCGTGTGAATATGCATCTGCAATGCAAGAGGTCAAACATACTAATGAAGCAATGTACTGTATGTTTAGAAATGTTCATATCTCCTAAGCAGCAAGAGGGAGGGGAAAGACTAGCCTTCAAAATAAACCTTATGCAATATATAAGTCCCTTTGACTTTACGGCACAGTGCTAAATCAAAGACTAAAGCCACAGAGATATGAAACTGCATGTAGTTATAACGAGGAAAGTCACATTAACAGCAAACAGGTAGTTGGACCAGATGTAAGTGAGCGTGTGGCGCCATCTGGCGGACATTCTAAGCGCATGCGCACTTCTCTAACCCACCTACTACCTGATTATACACGAGAATTTCCATATAAACCTTTATATTTAGGCACATTTCAGATTAAACGCAAATTGAGCCTCATTATATAAAAAAAATTGTATGGGTTTATTTTAAGAGTCATGCAACTCAAGTAGTAGGAACATATGGCATAAGATCATATACAAACTATTTAATGGCTAATAGCACCATTATTCCAAAAATAAATCAATTAAGCAACGTATACAGATACAACAGCCGTTTCTGATTATCGGAAGGTTAACTTCCCTGAGATATACACTTAAGCCGTCTATTGAAGGCTTTATATTTCTCCAAATAGACATTTAGTATGGAACAATCTATTTCTTTCAAAGAAGTTTTGAGTCATAAGAGCTTCCCATCAGACAAAACAAAAGGAATAAAAGGAAGAATGAGTTAAACATTATTTTTTTAAAGTACATCAGAAAAGATATGATACTAACATACACAACTGAAGGTAGAAGCAAAGGCAGTTTGACATCTTACACATACTTTTCACAAAATGATGACGCGAATAAATAACTAGTGGAAGTGATCAACAATTGTGTATAGCATTGCAATAACAAGTTAATAAAATCAAAGAGTATATCGCTCAGTGATTATGAAGGAACTTCCTAAAACCTCATTCCCTCCTGTAGATATCTTAAGTGTTATACAGGTCTTCTCCCAGACTTACACACACAGCATTGTCTGACACTTGAACTGCTAAGAACACAAATGAAATACATAAACAAAACGTTTACATGATTAGATGTGCAACAAAGACAGGAAATGGAAATGCCTTTAATGTTCAAAACACCTCTGGATGTGGATCTTCATTGCTTCTGTTCATACTAGACTTGTAGGAACATACTCTCTGGATACTATTTCTCTCGGGGTTTCGTTTAATCTTTGTCTGGAATTTAACAGCACTTAGCTATTACTTTTTTTTTGTTGAAATACTTGTAATAGAGTGTATGGCAATTAAGAATGAAGCTTGTATATTCTTGAATTCTGGAGAAGTTTAAAAAAAAAAAAAAAAAAAAAAAAAAAGTAAAGAATGTAACATTTTTCTTTTAGGGTAGATCTCTCTCTCTCTCTCTCTCTCTCTCTCTCTCTCTCTCTCAATTTCTTACTCAAAAACATCATAGAGCAATACATTTATTCCAGTTTACTAACCAGCTTTTTAGTAAATATGTCAGGCTCCTGTCAGAAAATTGTTAATATGTTCATCAAATATTTAGTGTAATTCTGTAAAGTTTCTCAGTGTTAACAGGTTTAACAGTTAAATGAACTGTTTAATGTAAATGTTATACATATTGCACCATTTCATATACAACTTTAACCCAGTACACATACTGTAGGTCCTATCATTATGTGTATTAAAAAAAAAAAGACGACGACGATTAACTTTGCATATGAGAGCATAAATGCTGACCAGAGAACAACATGACAGACTTCACTTGTGACCATTACAGTATGAGTGTTTGGATGGACATCATACTCAAAAAGGGTTTACCCTGGAGTACTTTGAAATTAAGGTCTTAAAGACTTGCAGTGTAGTTTTAAAAATAATAAGCCAGCAGAATTCTGCATCTGAATAGAGGGACAAGAATAACTACATAACAAAACCGTAAAACCAGTGCAACACATCCGGGCAGCTTCTTCTGGAAAAGAAAAAAAAACCCACAAATACATGCTTGTTTGTGTAAGGAATTCTTCAAGAATCATATAATAATTTTTGAATGTTCACATTTTCCCTTCACATGCCATTGGTTTATAAGGCAAAACGACCAGAGTCAGTTCAGAGGGCTGTCCAAATCACGAACATCATGCCCATCACAGCAGTTACAAATACTGACAGAGCACTGCATGCTAGAGAGGCAAGAGTCAGAGTGCACTGCAAATAAGAGTAAAATACAGACAGCAGAAGAGCCACAAGATCCCAGCTTGGTCTCATCTTCCTCTTTATAATGGAAAGTGAGTTTTTTTTTTCAGGGTTCCAAGAGAGATAAGGCTATAGACAGGCTAGTTCTTTGATTATACATGCAGCACAGCATGGTCTGGTGTTGATCATACTCCAGATACTCATGACTGGTTGGCACCCTTTCAGGCTCCTGTAGGCTCAGGGCTCCTTAGATACATTCAGACAGGACTTCAATCTTGTCTGTAGGGAGCAGTGAGCTGCTCTCTGTTGAGTGACACAGGTCTGTGGTCTGACTCTGGCTGAGCTGCAGTGTGATCTTCTTCACGTCATAGTCATGCAGGTACTCCTGCACCATGTAGCGCTCGTGCTTTATGCGGTCCTTAACTTCTGATGGGACGTCAGGGATCAGCCACGCCACGAAGAACTTCACCATGAACACTACATGCTGGGCAGAGGCAAAAAAAAAAAAAAAAAAAAAAATTGTCTCAGATAAAAACTTCCACTATGCAAATCATGATTTAAAAAAATATTACAAATAATAAAATCACATAACATCCCACTGTCCTCACCTCCATGATGATGATAAATGCCATCTTAGCTGCAAGAATATGCCAGAATTGCATGGTTTTCATGTATTCTCTCGGGTGGCCTGGTGGATAGCGGAAGTCTCGATATCTATAACAATTTAGTTACAATGGAAATTTAAAAGATGTTAATAAGATTTCGTGATCAATATCAGGGCTCTGGGATCCTGAGCCAAAGGCAGTAGAGCACATGCATAAAAAGTATCTAATTTTTCTGCTCAGTTTCCCACAACTTCTGCTCATCTGTTTTAGCCAGCTATATTTTCGCAAAGGAATGGTCAAGCAAAGTGTTTAAATTCCAAGCAGAGCATACAGATTCCAGTAGTGTGAAATAGTCCCAAACCAAAAAGTATTATTAGACATTTAAAAAAAAAAAAAAAAAAAAAAAATTATACACAGACTACTGCCAGCTCCATATATGGAGATTTATTTCCGTTCCTGCAGGCACATATCATGCATGCCGGCAATCAGCTGCAGTTGTATTTGGTTTGAGTGGAACTTTTCACAGAAGCTGGTCCCTGGTGTGTCACAGCCCTTATACATAAACACACACCCAGTCACATACCTGCATGTTGTGATGATGGACTCATTGAACCAGGAGGGGTTCTCCTCACTATCTGGTTTGTTGTCTGGATGGAGCTTGGAGATTTCATACACTGAAAGGCTGTTTTTAATGTAGCCTTTCATAGAGGTCTCATTACCAGGGTGGTAGGCATACAGGTAGACTAGACGAGGGATCATATCAGAGGTGAATGCCACGATGAAGGCCTGGGATGACAAAAATAGTGCGCAGAAAGTGAAATTAAAGAAAAGAAAACAGAATATTTGATCCTAACCTGTCTATCCATCTTTCTGTCTGTCAGTATATTAAGACATACACTCACATCCACATTAATAGTAACACCTGTAACCTCAATCATTTACGCAACTATCCCAGTCAGCCAAAAGAGGCAGCAGAGCAATGTATAAAATAATGCAGATACAAATCAAGAGTTTCAGTTAATGTGCACAACAAACATCAGAATGGGGAGAAAATGTGATCTCAGTGACTCTGATCGTGGCATGTTTGGTGGTGCCAGACAGGCTGGTTTAAGTATTTCAGAAACTGCTGATCTCTGTAGATTTTTCATGCAAACAGTCTCTGGAGTTCATGCAGAATTGAGCAAAAAACAAAACAAAACAAAAAAACATCCAGTGAGCAGTTGTTCTGAGGGCAGAAATGCCTTGTCAGAGGAAAATAGCCATAGTCGTTTGAGCTGACAGGAAGGCTATGGTAACTATATAATAACTCTTTACAAATGTGGTGAGCAGAAAAGCATCTCAGAATATAAAACCTTGAAGCAGATGGGCTACAAGAGCAGAATGCTAGAGGTTATAACTGCACTCAAGCAAGAACAGGGATCTGAGGGTGTTTTCATACCTGGCTCATTTGGATAGTTTGTTTAAACTATAAAGCAACCTGATCCTACGGACGCTACACATAATAGAAACTGCATTATGTTACAAACGTGTTTGTTTCGGTAATGGCTCGCAAAGTGAATCACGGTTTAACTTGGACCAAAGACAAGGTAAAAGGCCTCACTGAATTTGGTTTGACGAACATATTTCTGAACAACTTTCAAAAACACAGGTTTACAAAGTGTTTAGTGGAACATATGAAGATTAGATCAATTATAATAACTACAGCTAAAAAGAAAGCCATAATAAGCTCACTGAGCTGCTGCCTATCCCATCTGGATGGATGACCGCTATAAGCAGAACCCTGGAACATACAGTCAACAGGCAGACAGTGTATTCACGTGACTTGTAACACATTTTCAAGCAAAACGAGCCAAGAAGAAAACACAACATCGTATCAATTTAAGACTCTGTTTTGGACCAAAGCACAGATCTTAGGTCTGAAAATGCCCTGAGGATATATTGTGACAATAATCACAACTGGACAGTTGAAGATTGGAAAAATATTGACTAGTCATCACTGGCTGATTGAATAATTGGATTAATGAGCAGGTGTACAAGTGGTCCTATTCAAGTGGCTGGTGAGTGTATGCATTTTTTAAGCATACATTATATTTCTATTTCACTGGGTTATATAAATAAACAGTTCAATGTAAATTATTTTATAGTGTGTTCTATTGGAATACTAATATACAGTGTGCAAAAGTCTTAGGCACTCTATTTCTTTTAGTAGAACCTTTGTTATAGATTTTCATTTGATGACTTCTACGTTATCAAGTCAGTACAAACACTTTAGATTTACAAACACTCCTTTTCCAACACTAAATGAAATGTGACAGAAGAATGTTTGTATGTCAGTAAAGAAAGCAGCGTATTACGCAAGAGACTACTTTTCAGACAAAAACACAATGAAGGCTGATGGGTTTCGCTGCAAAAATAAGAAGCAAGTGCGACAGTCAAAGTCTCCAGAAGAAGTGTGGCTGGTTCTGGAATGAAAGTCTTATGGGTTTGGAACAACATGAGGGTGAGGAATTGACAGAATTTTCATTTTTGTGTGAACTACAGTATGCCTTTAAGCTCCGTAAAAAAAAACTTTCACTGCAAGACAATGTTTTAGGATTATTCTGACACTAGTAGACAGTCATGCATTTCATACACAAGCATTTCACTTCAGACTTTTTTCTTATATCATTCTTTTACCGTTCATGCGGATATTGCAATCATGGCAATCGGTAATAGAATAAAGATATAAGGCCCACTAGCAACCGGAGTAAACCAATGCAAGGCAAAAGAAAAACTTGTAAAATTGGAATACAGTATCATCAAGTTTAGGAAGTGAGAGTGAGAGAGAGAGAGCGACCCTTGGCCTTTGATACTCACATTTGTGACGACAGATAAAATAGCCACCACATTTAGGATCTCCTGCCAGGCTCCAATGTTGCGTGCTTTGGCAGCCACTGGCCTACAGAACTGTGTAGTGAACTTCCATGCATCTACCCGCACCTCCAGGATATTGTTAAAGAGCGCGAGAAGCGGAGCAAGTGGAAATGAAGCCACAAATAATGTGATGAAACCAAACTGGATCACTGTTTTAAAAAAAAAAAAAAGTAGCATCACACATTAAAACATGCTCACACAGCAATCACAGGCTGCGTGGGAGTGAATTAGAAGTGATAAAACAGTCTAATTATAGATTTATGAATCACTAATATAAGGGTGGTTTATAGCCAGAGGAAATTTAAATGAGTGAAACCGTACCCATCTCTAGGTACTCGTAGAAGAGACCAAACTGGCCAAAGCTTTGTAAGTCATGGTCCTGCTCCCATCGGCTGTACTGGCTCTCTGGATGGTTTCGACCTTTCCTGCTGATCCACCAGTTCTTTAGTAACCTGAATTCACAGATACAAGTTTATTAGGTATCGGTACCTAAATGTTTTTTTTTTAACCAATTGGTTGCATTTAAGTGTGCTACAATGACTGCAGCACAGCTGTTGCCATACATAATTTGTCCACCTTCCCTGCAATCATTAGTAAGGGAACATGATCAGATAATATTTGTATGGTGGATTTTTCTCACTGCAGCATTGTGAATTTCCTTGTAGTGTGTGGCCCTGGTACAAGTGTACCATGTACAGTACCAGTGTTAAGATTTATATCCCCCTATAAATAGGTACAAGGCATGTAATAAACTGGCAGCTCAGGGTTGTTGGGTTTTTTTGTTTGTTTGTTTGTTTGTTTTACAGCTATAAATCATCTGATTTGCTCATTTGAAGCCAATAAAAATCATTAAAATGTTCAAGAATGTACTTTTATCTAACAAAGTGTAGTGAACACACATTTCCTTAGCTTTTGTCTAAATGACCCTTGTGTCATTTTAGCATACTACATGGCCAAAAGTTTGTGGACACCTGACTCTCACACCTACACTACCAGTCAAAAGTTCAGACACACTCATTCTTTATTTTTATTTTTCTACATTTTAGAATAATAATAAAGTCATCAAAACTCTGGAATAACACCAATGCAATTATGTGAATTATGTTAAAAAATAATTTAATATTTTAGCATCTTCAAAGTAGACACCATTTTTGCCTATTATTTCCAGAAATGTATTCTTGGAATTTTCTCAACCGATTTCTTGAGGAATTTCCCTGAGATGCTTTTTAAACAGTATTAAAGGAGTTCACACCTACGCTGGACTCTTATTGGCTGCTTTTCAGAATATTTTGCTCAGAGGCATCCTTTAAAAAAAAAAAAAATTGTAAATAAAATGTTAGTTTTCTAATGAAAGAAATTAATATGTTGGCACAATTATATTTTTTGTCTACAACACCGATTTCAAACAATTTATCATACACCTTCACATCAAAAGGTTAAGATCACATGAAACATTTCAGTCGAGTGTCTCCAACCGTTTGACTGGTAGTGTATACTGTATGTGGACGTCCCCCAAACTGTTGCCAAAAAGTTGGAAGCACACAATTATCTAGAATGCCTCTGTATGCTGTCGTATTATGATTTCCCTTCACTGGAACTAACGGGCCTAGCCCAAGAATCCTGTTCCAGCAAGACAATGCACCTGTGCACAAAGAGAGCTCTATGAAGACATGGTTTACCAAGGTTGGTGTGGAAGAAATTGAATGGCCTGCACAGAGCCCTGACCTCAAGCCCAGTGAACACATTTGGGATGAACTGGAACGTCGAGTGCATGCCAGGCCTCCTCACCCAACATCAGTGCCCAACCTCACTAATGCTCTTGTTGCTGAATGGGTAAATACCCATTATGTATAGCACCAAAAGGGACCAGCTCCATATCAATGCCCATGGTTTTGGAAAGGGATGTTCAGCACGCACATTTTGGCCATATAGTGCAGGAACCTGATTTTTTTTTTCTTCACCTAATTTTACATTTAAACAGTTAATTTGTAAGACACCTATTAGAGTCACACTTTCTAGAAGTTCTTGCTGAACCTCTAATGGTGCCCAATTGAGCATATAGTGCCCTACATTGGTTTGAAAATATGGTCAGCATATATAGTGAACAGAAAGCCACATGAATTTTGGCCATTTATGTTAGTTAATAAATAACATGCTTTAAAGTGAATAATAAACTGGACTCACGGTAACAAGGCCTCCTGGATATTTCCAACCAGCTGTTTTCCTGTCATGACAATAACTAGCTGAGTGGTGAGCTCTATCAGACAGCCCTCTGGAGCACACTGCAAAAGATCACATCCTCAAATTACAGCTGTGTATAGTCTGAGGCAGTGCACATGGAATTAGATTTCATTAGACAAATGAAGGGAATGTGAAACATACAGCACATGGTATATGATTTCAGAAAATCATACATTCAGGGGAAAAAAAGAATTCATACAAAATATCAGATGTTAAAAATAAAATATACAGTGTATTACAAAGGTTATAACTTTATATTTGCTGAACAGATTCAACATTTATATATTCACTGTTTTATACTTTATACATTATTGTTTTAGTGATACATATACAAGAATACAACAATACAATAGAACTCGTTTTTCATGTTTAAAAAGATAATTGTGACAACAGACAGAAGACAAAGCATCTCACCTCCTCATTTCTCAGTTTACTCCACTTCCCAAACATGTAGCTGTAGTTGCCTGGGTAACCCACAAACTTGCCTTTAAAGAAGGCAACATAGAAGCAGGAGGAGTAGTAGTTGACAAATTGGAACATGAACATTTTCATGGTCAGCTTGTTCTCATATTCCAAATGTGTCTTGGGGATTTCTGTAGGCAAAGTCAAATAATAATCATAAATAAAAGACAGATAAAAGGACATCTGTTGTATCAAACAAACAATGGCTACATTTCCATCCAAAGATTTTATTGAATTTTTTTTGGTGAAAAAAGGTTCAGCACATTGAAATGTTTACTGATATAGCTAATGGAAACACAAATTATCGATAGAATTTCCCAAGTGTTGACATAATCTTTTTTCGTTTAACATTAGCACATAAATCATATGTCGATACATCAAATGTTGTGAAAGAATTATTTGGAAACAGTTTGTGAAGAAAAATGGCATTCACGCCAAAAAAAAATGTGCCACATGACAGAATTTGTCCATCCGTCGGGGGAAGAACTGGGATGTACGTGTCATCCAGCGCACCGTAAACCTGTGGCACAAGATTTGCCAAGGAATTACGGTATGTGATTTCATTGGCCTCGCTACATTCTGAGAGATTCGCTACTCCCAGACACATGCACTTCGTCATATAAGGGCAACTACTTGGAGCCCTATCAGACAAGCAACTGGTCCATTCTGATGTCATCTTCTCATATTTCATTCAATTGCAATTATTTGTGAAATTAAAATGAGTGTGAGCTGGCCAGTTTCACTTAATTGTCTCAATACTCTCTCCATTTTACAAAGATTTCATGACATGGGATGCAAAAGGTACACAATTTGCGATACACATAAAATTACATATAGAAATGGCTCAAGCTGATTGCAAGACTGTGCAGGACACCAAAAGCTACGGGCCAATTTTTTTTTTAAGGATGACATCACGGACACCGTTATCGGTAATAGGCCAACTGGACTGAAAGAGGCAGGAGGCAGCAAACGTCGCAAAAAAATTTTCCACGCACTTTCACTTTGTCGATAAGAGAAAAGCGGAAAAAGTGGATGGAAACTTGGCTTATGAAACAGTCTGTTATACGCAATGTCTGCCTTTTATTATAAAAGGGTAATTTTGATGAGCAATTTACAGTAACTTTTAAAAATGACAGTAAAGCTTTGTCTCACCCATATCAGTAATCCATATAGCCACGTGCTCATAGAGCACGTTGAGGATGAGGATGATAACAAAATTGATGCAGGATGCTGTAACTGAGGTGGCCAACTGTGGAGTTATCAGAGATCCCACAAGTTGGATCTTGCTGGTTGGGCTATCCTTCATGATGCTAGCGAAAGCAGCATAAACGGCTAACCTGTATGCAATCACTCCCATTATACAGGCCACGATCATGAATGTCTTAGGGAAGAGGAAGGAAAAAGAAAAGAAAAAAAAAAAAAAAAAAAACAGAGGACAGATTACAGATATGGGTTTGGTGGTCCAGTTAGGAATAATGTTTGATTATCATAAGTTTTAAAGATTTGGGGCTTTTGCAAGCAAGCACAGTGACTCACCCAGAACAGAACAATAGCTCCAGACAAGCAGACACGAGCACACTTGCTGGTTAAAGGCAAATATGGCTCCAATACCTGAGATAAATCAGAGCCTGTGTCATTCCAACTGTTTAGGCACATTCACAGAGTACTCTCTATGCTCTCAATATTGTAAAAACCTAAAGGTAATAATTGGGATTTTAAAGGTCAATAAAGGCAAATATATAGTTGAGTACAGCAAATGATAGAAAGTAAAAAAGGCTCTCTTAAATGATAGAGTGAATTGCCACAGAGTTACCACCACACTGATTTGAAGTACCTGTGTGACACGATTGGGACGGCGGTTGGTGCACTTCAACTCAAATTCAGGCCTGATCTGAAGCTGCTGCTGCTCCTCTTCAAAATCCACCAAGTCCCACTCATATTCCAGCCTTGCCTGCCTCCGCTTCCATAATTCCAGAAATAGAGTTACTGTAGGAGAGCAAAAAACGGTAAAAGCAAAAGACAGACAACAAGAAAGAGAGAGAATGTGAGTAAGGGACTGGTGAAATCAAATCTGTAGTTTATCGCCATTTGGTTACACAGCAAATACAGACGCAGGCTGCAGACGACGCGCCTTGTGTATGTGATATTCTTATTATTCTTATTACAGAGAGGGACATCGCTCTGGGACCTCTAATTAACATTTCTATCATGCATCATTTACAAAGATCCACTGTGCATGCTCGCCTTTAAAATGAAGCAATTACTGAAATTCATTCAGCTGCCCCAAGTTGACAAATTAATCAGATAAATAGTTCTCAAATTGGCTCTGCTTCATCCAACCCATTTATGTATTTCTATCCCATGAGACCAGTATGGTGTTCTTAGTTTGTTTGTAATGATTTTCTACCTGTAGGTGGCAGTGTTTCAATGTGGTGAGGACAAATTTACCCCAAATTCCCATGAAGATGGCGAAGAATACGGTTGCTTCGTTGTCAAATAGATGGGATTGCTAAAAACAGAAAAGAGAGACATGAAACTGCAAGCAGAGAAGAGATGGGATTAATCAAGCCATTTATTTTTTCCTACATTTTAGAATAATAATAAAGTCATCAAAACTCTGGAATAACGCAAATGGAACTATGGGAATTATGTTGTGATAAAAGAACCAAAATAAATAAAAAATAATTTTATATTTTAGCATCTTCAAAATAGACACCCTTTTTGCCGAGAATTTCCAGAAATGTATTTTTGGCATTTTCTCAACCGATTTCTTGAGGAATTTCCCTGAGATGCTTTTTAAACAGTATTAAAAGGAATTCGCACCTACGCTGGACTCTTATCGGCTGCTTTTCGGAATATTTCGCTCCAAGTCATCCGTTTAAAAAAAAAATATTATTTTGTAAATAAAATGTTAGTTTTCTAATGAAAGAAATTAATATATTGGCACAATTATACTTTTGTCTACAACACAGATTTCAAACATTTAATCACACACCTTCTGTTCAAAAGTTTTTAAGATCACGAGAAACATTTCAGTCGAGTGTCTCCAAACTTTTAGCCAGTAGTGTAAGTATTTGGTACATGTGACCACAAAACATTTGCAGAAATCATTTTAGTTATTTGTCAAACATGTATTTGCTTTGAATTTATTTGCAAATGATAACAAAAATGTAGCTAAATGTTTCTGAGGAGCATATTATCCTCTTATCTTGAACCAGATTGGTCCAAAGCTGTGGTGCTTATTTAGTTACAAACAAAATGCCTGTTTTCATTTGAAAATTTAGATTTTTGTATTCTCTTATCAAATTTGACCTAATCTACATCATCGCAATTATCAAATCACATTTCAAGTTCAGGGTTAATGTAATGGTTTGGACCCAAATACACTTCAAGAAACACATGGACAACAACTGGGCATTAATGACAGTGAGCTAACTCACCCATGATGACAAACAAGTAGAGTTGAGTTTCCAATAGGTGCACTTCTTATCACACAGAGGACACATGACAATGGTTCCACCAATTTCGGAGTTACAGATCTCTTTACTGAATAGTTAATACAGAGGGCAAAAATAAATAAATAAATAAATAAATAAATAAATAAATACA
Organism: Stegophilus panzeri; assembly: GCA_024331685.1. Lineage (NCBI taxonomy): Eukaryota > Metazoa > Chordata > Actinopteri > Siluriformes > Trichomycteridae > Stegophilus > Stegophilus panzeri. The sequence continues at coordinate 6,416,021 of JANDJT010000164.1, forward strand.
GGTCAGTTTATTTACACAACTTCACAATAACTAAGAATACCTAAATCACAAACTGATATATTGTACATCAGTGTCAGTCAGCATTTTAAGTGCTTATACGAAACACAAATGATGTTTTCGTGTTTATAAATGATAGTCAAATGTACAAAATGGTGATCAGTCCAAGTGAGTCCTTGTGTGTGTGTGTGGGTTTGTTTTTTCCCCTCATTAGACATACAACAGTATTAATAGCATCCTAACCTTGTTATGTTATCATCATAACTGAGTAAACCATACACAAAACAGATGACACCCATGACAGCAGCAAAGAACAGCATCTCTGTGTAGAAGCCCAGCCAAGCAAAGTAGATGCCAATCTTCTCACCGTAGTATTTCCTGTTAAAGGCAAAACAGGAAACATCATTTTCACTACACTTTGATATACAAAGTGCAAAGTATGAACTGCACCATGAGCTGACATCACATTAGCCAGGAATTAATTACTAGTGTTTGCTCAGTATATGTAAATTAAGATTCAAGCATTTCCCCAGCACCTACAGTACAAGGCACAAGACTCAAAAGATATCACGTGGTTTAATGAAATGAATTTAAGTTATATTTAAACACACAGTGTGAATGCCTACTGTATTTGATCAGCTATGGCTATAAGCAATATTTTTTGGAGTAACTCTTGGTTCTATCATTCATTTCGTTATAATTTATGCAAATACCGTACATGAGAAAGTGAAGACAGAAGCTAAATCTGAGTTCTATAATAATTCCTGAACTCAAGATGCTAAAATGCAGCCAGTTAATTAGCTAACATTGTGATAGATTTAGAATTTCTATTATTTATTTCAATGTTCTAAAGTGTTGTCTTCATAAGCTATTAGGGATGAGTTACACCTGTCGTGCTATAACCCAAGCATGTTACTTTCAATCTCTAGCTAATTTCTATCCAAGCTGAACTGGCAGCTAGAAGTAATGATATACAGGTAGCAAGCAGGTTATCAATCTAGCTGCAAAAATCACAAAACAATGAAATGCTTAGAGTCATTGTACATTATTCAGTACGCTCATTATAATGAAAAGTATTATCTTGCATGTTTATTCCAAATTAATCACATTGTCAAACACTGAAAACTTTTAAACACATTTAAAGATTTTGTGTAAACCCTATAATGTGTGACTGCAATTACACTATGCATACTGGTACAGTCCAAGACTGGAGTAAATAATCATTAAACACGTGATAAGGAGGTGGACCACAGAATAGTTTTAATTATTCTTGGAATTTTATCATACACGCCTTTGTGAATATGCCAAGAAGAAAACCAAGGACAGATTCAGAAACTACTCTGCACTAGAGACTGGAATGCAAATGCATTTTTACACAGGCCCAGTTGGGATTGGATAGCTTTTTTGCTTCAATAAATAACAATCATTTAAAAACTGTATTTTGTGTTTAATCAGGTTGCCTCTGTTTTAATTTCTGAATCAATTTAGTGTGAGATATACCCCAAAACAGAAGAAATCAATACTTTTTCACAGCACTGTAATAGCCATGACAATTACAGTTGTAATCAAAATTATTCAACCCCCACTGGAAATCAGGTTTATAGATTTTCAGCTGTTTGCAATGAACAAATCAGGCAAAAGCAATTGAAACAGTTCAACACAACGAATAATTGAATAATTTTGAAACTGGAGAAGTCATTATAAGTTGCATTTTCAGTTGAATTTGGGGAAACCACTTGAAGCATTCATTGTGTTGAACTATTTCAATTGCTTTTGTTTGATTTGTTCGTTGTAAACAGCTGAAAGTCTGTAAATTTTGACAATAAACCTGATTTGTAATGGGAGGTTGAATAATTTTGACTGCAACTTTAGCCTAATGTCAAAAGGGCATGAACATAACCACTTCTGAATGTAGGGAAACGGGCGAGACTCATGTTTTGTGAGCCTGATTATGAGTTTCTATGCTTTAGTCCTGCTTCAAATTGTGAGAGAGCTGGATTTTTTTGTGCTTGTTTTTAAATGAGTAATGGTGTGAATTAAATCTGTGGTGGAGCACAGTGGCTTAGTGGTTAGCATGTTCGCCTCACACCTCCAGGGTTCGATTCTCACCGTGGCCCTGTGTGTGCGGAGTTTGCACGTTCTCCCAGTGCTGCGGGGGTTCCTCCGGGTACTCCGGTTTCCTCCCCCAGTCCAAAGACATGCATGGTAGGCGGATTGGCATGTCCAAATTGTCCAAAGTGTTTGTAGTGTGTGAACGTGTGTGCACGGAAGGCGCTACCCCTGGCGCACCCTGGGCAACGTTCAGTATCATACTGCTGAGCGGCTAATGCTTCCACCACGATGGTTCCACTATGAAGTGGAACCTCGACACGAAAAGAAGAAGAATCTGTGGTCATTTTATATTTATCATATTTTCCCTTGTATTTATGTTTCTCACATCATCAAAGATTTTCCCACCTGATGAGGTTAAGAGGTTGTTCTTTGTAGAAGCAGAGAAAGCGAGCCCAGTACTTATACAGGTGAAATCTCTCACTCTCACACTGTGGATTCTTTGCTCTCTTCCAATAGCGGCACTAAAAGACAAACAGAAGCAACGGACATTAAGCAATGCTGAGCTCAAGACTGTAAAAAGAAAAATAAAAAAGATAAGAAACTATATATTTTTTTTAAATCCCATAAGAATTTCTGGTCTTACATCATGGAGTGGGTAGGCAGATGTGTAGGTGCCATTGCTCAGAAGTCTCTTAATTCCAGTCTTTTCTCGATCTACTCGATCTTTGTTGTAGTATGGACATCTTGTAAGAATATAATAGACCTGAAAGAATGAGAGAGAGAAAAAAATGACAAATTGTTAACAAAGGAGCACTTTATTTCAATTTAAGCCTTCAATACTTACGATCCTGTTGCGGGTGGAGGGTGGGAAGAAGGTCGCCCTGTCCTCAATCAGGAAGAAGTCGACTTTGTTCTTGTTGAAGGGTGCAGTGAAGTAATCAGGCTCGGGCTTCATAATGTTCCTGGGAAGGCGGATGGGCTGCGTGAGCCAAGCCAGTGAGATTTCCCGTCCTTTCGGGATGTCAGTCTTCTTAAAGGGCACCTTGATCTTCAGCACCTCTGCGTAGGTGGCCAAGACTTCCCATGGTGCATGAATTTTCAGATAGTATGTTTTATGGTCATCTGACTCCTTCAGAAAGGAAGTGAAAAGAAAATGAGGAATAAAATTCTCATTCACTTTTTTTTTGGACTGTTTACTCATTGACCTCTAGGTGGTATTTGTGCATTTCATTTCAGAAACTCACCGATTTATCCTCAGTCTCCAACTCCAGACCTGCCTTCTCAAGATTGGCTTCAAACTCTCTTCTCCTCTCCTTTAAAGAAAGAAAAAAAGGCAGACACATGAACATGCACATAAAACAATGTATTACAAAAAAAGGTCAGAGGTAACCACGTGCAACAGGTAGCATTGTTGTCTCGCAGCTCTAGGGGCCCCGAATTCAATCCTGAGCTCAACTTTTTTTTTTTTTTTTGAGTGGCAACTAAACTATATTGGCTCCATGTGTCATGCTATTAAACTGAAATTCACACTCACTTTAGGTAGGGATGCTCCTATCAGGATTTTTGCAGCAGATACCGATTACTTGTTATCATTATAGGCCGATACCGATCCTGATCTCGATCGTTCAAGCTTTATATGAGTGATATGTAAGCTTTCTGTTATGTAACCACTGTTAACCTTTTTTTCAGCTAAAGTAATACCACAGATGTTGCCTTGGTTATATTATTTACAGTATTGTTGTAGATTGTTGTTTTAATTGATAATCAAATAAATAAGTGCAACAAATATTTATTTTACAATGAACAGGGCTTCAAAAAAAATTGGTTTTTTTCCATTGTTTCTTGAGACCTCGTAATAATTCCACACTGGTGATGACATGACTGCAGCACTAAAGTTTAACGTCATCATGTGTTTTATGTAATCGGTTCATTAGATTGGGCAAATTTAGAGACTACCGATCGAGTCAAAGAACGTGATTATCGGCCGATCAATTGGAGCATCCTTAACTTTAGGGAAATGGGTTTTTTTTTTTTTTTTTTTTTTTTTTAAAGTTACTATAACACAAAAAAAAAAAAACAAAAAAAAAAAAAAAAATAAAAAAAAAAATAAAAAACAGTGATGTGATAAGACGAGATTTATTGCTGCCCAATTCAGGCAGTGCATGTCACTAATGTACTAAATGGAGTAAAATATACTAAATGCAATTAAACCTCAAGAACAAGACTGGAACAGAAACTAGCTGATCATGTGCCCTTGGAAAATAATCAGTTCCTGGATCATTTTTTCAAACTGTGTAATCACTGCTGCAACACTTGATCATGTGACAACTGCTGGAAGTTTCTCAACCATCAGCATCACACCATATGCGCTCCTTCATAACTTCTGGACACATGCACCATTTTAGAGACCGTGATACCTCTACTGAGAACAGTGAAGACTGTTAAAGCGAAATATGCCGACAGTAAATCAGTCAGGGTTATAAGAGTTAATCAGTATCAGCAAATCTGTCTGAGTGAAAGTTTACATACAGCTTTCTTGTCTCCGTCTTTGTCGTCGGTGTAGGACAAGACAAAATCGATGCGTCGTATGCCATCTCTGAAATACACAGAGTCATTGTTCTGCTGCAGCTTATCAATCTAAAAAGAAAGAACAGGAAATACATAAATAAATAAAAAAAGAGTGGTCAAAGAGGAACGCAAGCAATAGATTCACACATTCTACAGATAGTATAACATAAAATGGATTCTGTCAACCATGAACTACTAACTGTTAAGATATGCATATGAATTGCAAAACTATTCAAACACTCTTACATTTATGGCATTTGGCAGACGCCCTTATCCAGAGCGACTTACATTTATCTCATTTATACAGGGTTAAGGGCCTTGCCCAAGGGCTCCTTGGTAGTGGTGGGGTTTGAACTCAAGAGCTTCCGATCAGTAGTCTGATGTCTTAACCACTGAACTACTACTACCACAAGTAGCTGACAATCATAAGTGCAGCTAGAATGCTACCTTAAGATGACACCAATGCATGAAGATAAAGCACTGATTTTTGCCTTAAAGAAGCCATGCAACACACACACACACACACACACAAATAATTATTCCGCTATTCATTTGCTCTTGCATGCCTACAAATTTCCATACAGGTTTTTAATACAATGATGCTACTGAACACTAAGTGAGAGAGGTCAAGACCTAGGTCCATAAACAGTTACCATTGCGTAAAAAGACAAATTAATACAAATGTTCATCTATGAATACACAAACACACTATGCATACACACAATCATGTGGACAGATGAGCATGTTCTTATCAGCTGTGCTAAACATAGCATTATTAGTAGAACAACACACAGTGAGTGGCTCTTGAGTACTAATATTATGCCCTCCTGTCCCTGTCAACAGAAATCATGTGTTACTGTAAGCAGCTGGCCACGTATTATTCAGCTTCCATTATTAGTGGACCATAAAGTATCTGTTTCAAGTAAAACACAGACACCCCACTGTATTCTCAAGTTTACACTGTACCCATTACACAGCACTACAAAACTAAATGGAACTTTTGGTGATGCTTATATTTTTGGCAACTATTATGTAACTGAGGGCTGATCAGTCATCAGCATCCACACACGGTCCCGTCTGTCACGCATAGGAAGCCATAGGAATAAAAACGAAACAGAAAAGACAGGATGTGACTTGTCACAGATTACAAAAGAATTCATTGGAGCAAATCTGTTGCACCGGTTTTCCATCATTTCACTCAACATATTATTTTGAGTTTTTAAATAGTTGGGTACATCCATACATCGTGTGTATCTCATATTACACATTACATGTGCAGTAAATCTACTGTTGGCTCACTTAGTGCATGAAGCGTAATGCAAGATTTTGAATTGATGCATATTTAAGATGTTACTGATATTATGATGTTATTCTTATAACAAGTGCCGTTAGTGTTATTATTTGCTGGTAGTGTTGCGGTTTTAATATTATTTATTTTGTTATTAGTCTTGTAAGTAATTGTTTGTAGTGTTGTTTACGTTGTTGTTCGTGTTCTTGTTATTGGTGTTATTATGATTTGTTATTGTAGTAGTGGTTGTTATTGCTAGTGGCGGTGTTGTTAGTAACTCATTTCAGTGGCCACTTTATCCCGTTCAGGGTCGCATTGGATTCGGAGCGTATCCTGGGAACACAGGGCGTGAGGCAGATATACACCATGGATGGGTGCTATGCAGGGTACCATGCACATACTCATTCACACATTTATCTTTGCCAATCCACCTGGCATGTTTTTGGAAGGTGGGAGGTAGGGCTGCACGATTGATCATATTTTAACGCGAATACGATTTCCACATCCTACAATTAATTAAGCATAATCATCCGAGATACTGATGTGTTAGCAAGCAGAAAACGTCAGCCCGGTAAGGTTACAAATTGTTCATTCTTCTTATGGGCGGAGTCTGCGGATGATAAACCAAAATTCCCGGCCTTCCCCAACACAGACAACGATACCGGGGACATTGCTCAAAGACATGTAGAAATAATGGAGGCAAGCACGTTTCATTTAGCCAAGCATATGTGCTCAATAAGCACAGTAAGCAACGAGGGGTTTAAAAAAAATTTGTGGCACACTTGACAAACGATACAAGATGCTCTGCCCGAGTTGTATGCTAAATGTAGACTTGTAATAGAGAGAGAAATTTGCGCTGTTGAATATTTTGTTCCTACAACAGACTTGTGGTCAAGTAGAACCATGGAACCGTACCTGAGCCTGAATATTCATTACATTAACAGAGAGTTTGAAATGAAGAACAAGTGTTTGCAAACTTCATTCCCCCCCCCCAACAATCCCACAGAGCAGAATCTATTGCAACGGGCCTCAAAGAAGCAATTTCTGCATGGGGTTTACTTGAGGAAAGACTCCTCTGCATTACAACAGACAACTGAGCTAATATGATCAGGGAAGCCTCTCTGAATTCCTGGACGAAGCTATTGCTTTGGACGTAGACTTCATTTAGCTATTGGTGAGTTGTGTTAACATTTTCTCCCTGATATAGTGTAATTCATTATTTATTTTGTTAATTTTATTAAAAGGTGCACTTAGTAACTCCACCATCGGCTGTGTGCTCAGTCCACTGCTGTTAACCCTGCTGACTCATGGCTGTGCTGCAAAGTTCAGTTCTAATCACATCAGCAAGTTTGCTGATGACACTACAGGCGTGGGCCTCATCAGCAACAATGATGAGTCAGCATACAGAGAAGAGGTGAACAAGCTCGCAGTATGGTCTAGAGACAACAATCTATCTTTGAATGTTGATAAGATTAAAGAGATGATTGTCGACTTCAGGAGGGCCCAAGTGGACTACTCGCCACTGCACATCAATGGAACAACTGTGGAGAGACTCAAAAGCTCTAAGTGTCTGGGTGTGCAGATGACAGAAGTCCTCTCTTGGACTCTCAACACCACCTGCCAAGCTAAGAAGGCCCAGTAGCACCTCCACTTCCTGAGGAGGCTAAAAAGAGCCAAACTCCCCGCCCCACCCCTCCTATTGTCACTTCCTTCTACAGAGGAACAACAGAGAGTGCCCTGACCAGCTGTCTCACCATGTGGTATGGGAACTGCACAGCCTTCAAATGCAAGACCCTACAGAGTAGTAACTACAAGAAAGATGTAGTAACTACAAGAAAGAAGTGGGTTTTGTTTTTAATTTAGAACAATGGAGAGCAATATAATAATTAAAGGAGAGTAATATAGTAATCAGGAAAGCAATATCCAAATGCAAAGAGCCTCCATGACTTCATCACTCTAAAAGCCTTAGTCTGACTGCTAATTAAACGGAAGAAAGCTAATCCATATGAATTATTACAGACAGACACTCTCTTGGGCATGTGCATGCAGAAGGAGCTCAGTTCACTTTGGCATTCAGTCATTCTTCAAAAAGCCACCAGAACTGGTTAATGCATGGTATTGAACACTCCTGAATACAGCAATGCTCCAGGCTAACAACAGCAGCAATTGCTCAGAAATAAAGGCGGCGGCTGACACTACCAGAAAAGTGTCTGAAAATCTAGGTGCTCCATAAATCATTTAACTGCATATAAACAATCCTATTTAACATGATTCACTTTAACTATAGGTCTATATATGCTCTCTAGTAAATATGCATATTTTAATATGGAGTCAGGTTCCTATACTTGTGTTTGAGGTATACATGCCATTCCTCATGCACACAAATACACACAGTGGATGAAAGTGAATATAATGCTCCATCTATTTTTTAAGCTACCACATGAGGCCGTACACAAAACACTATCATAATTATTATTAAAAGTATAGAAAAGAACGATTTGCCTAGCACACCAAATAAAACAAATGTTTATAATATGTAAAAAATAATAATACAATTTCTTAAAACCTTATCCTATTGTAAATGTACATGCACCCTGAACATACCTCTATTTGAGTCTGCATATCACTTACAAACCAGTACTAAGTCCTAGGAGTTATATGGTGAATAGCGCGGATCCAGGGGATTCATGCTGCATGCTTTGTTTTCATGACTCACACTGAAAGTTGGCCTCACTCGTACCCTGTAGATAAGAGTTCAGATAGTCTACTCCCCCTATATCCTGTGTTAAAGTGAAAGTGTCAATGCTTCCCGATATTTCCTCTTTAAAAATCTTCACCTTGGGGCCAGGTGAATCTCCTGGAAAAATTTCTCTCTCAATAAACTGAAAAGGTTTACTTTAGTGCTTCGTATACTGGAATTCCTGTGAACAAGAAATCCCACCATTCATCTTCTGCACTCTACAATTTAGAAGTATAAGAGAGACAGCTGCATTTTCTAACACCACCAGATATTTTTAGCTAGCTTATAGCACTTATAATTCAGCCAAACAGACCCAGCAACATTAAGTCACACATTGAAATCAAAATGTGTAGGCTGTGGGGCCTTTTGTATCAGCATTTAGTCTGAGAACAACGGTCATACGAGGATAACTGGGGCAATCTGTCTGTTCCACTTATCTGTTCACAGCAAAGACGAGCTGGAGTTTTAGAACAAAAAGCTCAGCTGTATACAGAAATATTTAAATAATAATTTAAGCCTTTTTAGATACAAACATGAGTTCATTTCATTAAATGATACAACCTTCATAATTATTGTCACTTCTCATCTGTAATAATTCTCAAACACTAAAAAAATAAGCTTCTCAAGCCTACCATATGTCATCTTCTATATACATAATTTTGTATAAAAGATGCAATTTATAGAGATCAAGTCTATATGTGCCTCTTCGCACTAATTAAAAAAAATAAAAAAATTCTGACATGAAATGGGAGAAGTCATCAGTGTGCTGTGTTTGATTAAAATGTATTTTATCATACGTTTCCTTTTTAGGTGCCAAAGGAAGGCTAAATGCAGGCAGGAAGTGAAGTTGCGAGGGAAGAGGATCGTGGGGAAAACAGATAACCCGTGCTGTATGGTATTCACTGCAGGCAATTGTTTGGTCATACCTCAATTTCATAGAATCTAGAAAATGTCAATTCAAATGTATTTCACTCTGTCGCCACATCTCTTCTCACTGTCGCTTTGTTGCTTTCTAGTTTGAACGAAGGGAGAGCATACCAACTTTATTGCCACCTACATGGGCATGGGCCGGTATGACATTTTGACAGTATGATAACCTTAAGCAAACATATCACGGTTTCATGGTATTGTGATTATAGCTCTAAAATGTGTTATTTTTAAATGGCTGGGTAAAAAACAACTTCTTTCCATTAAACACAATATATTTTATTTTTAAGCAACATATACAATATTTGGAACAGTAGTAAACATGTATGTCAGGTTCAATAATTATAAAATAATATCAAATAATGCTTATTTCAGTGTTGATGCACATATACACCTAAGAAGAGAGAGCGAGAGTGTGTCACACACATACACACGGTCTCTATACGTACAACACACAAACAGAGGCAGAGACACCAGAGAGCCAGCAGGTTTTTTTTTGTTTTGTTTTTTCATAGACGTCGTGATTTTGAACAGATGTACACAATGGTGGAAGACAAACAAAAGTATAGACATGATACCAGCTAATTACAGGAACGGTATAACGGAAGATTTTAGAGCTTTTGAAACTGTGACTTTTTCAAACCGCGACATACCTTGAAACCGGTAACCGGCCCATGCCTACTCCTACATAGTTAGGAGAATGGTCAGAAACACAAAGTTGAAATGAAGTCATGTTCGAACATCAAAAAAACATGCAATGACAACAAAGCTTCTTTGTATAGGCCATCTGGCTAAGACCTCCAGATCGAATCGTAGTGTCTATAAATTGTATATAAATGCACCTATTTCGAAAACTATGGACTAATGAGATGATAAATATCCATGTCTGTGCATTTGATTCACATGTACAAATTAAATATGAACACTAAACCCAATTGCCTACATTATAGTACAGGCTCCTGTGTTTACATTTGTGATTATGAAGAGTATTGTTTATTATTATTCATAATCTACTATCATGTAACATCCCCACTATAAATACTGAGTATATTAATTCTGATTATTGAACTGTAACTCAAACATTTTTCAGGCTGTGAAACCTTGAGTAGAATCATACAGCTATGCCAGAGATGAAACTGACAAATAAGGAAGCTCTTGGTGGAAACTTTTACCATAAGATTTGACTGCAAGAGACTTTGATTATGGACCAATGGAAGAGACGTAAAAAGAAACCATACAACTTGCTGGCTAACAGTTTAGGATTAGCTAATTTTACTAAGAAAAGGAAGTACACATTCCTTTCTTCTTGCATTTGTAATTAAAATATTATAACAATGTAGTTTAATCTACACTGAAGCGTATGAAACCAAGTATACCAGTTAGCTCCAAGGAAACCCAGAAAAATTCTGATTAATTTGGTGTGGCAGGGATCAAGTGTATGCTTTCAGGTTGTGCTAGAGGAAGAACCTCGAAAATAAATAAATAAATAAATAAATAAATAAATAAATAAATAATAGATCTTCAAACTAACTGTGCTCCATATAAGCAAATGGTATTCTGTTACATGCCAGTAATATGGGCATTAAATCACCAAGTTCTGATATCTTGATGCAATAACTATATTTCGTATTGAATACTTTTTAGTCTTGTCAGTTATAGTAGCAAGTGCATCCAAATTCTTTTTGGATGCATCAAAAGGTTGCCAAATACAGCTGCTTGGCAAAAACAATAATGCACTGAGCAATAATCACCCACCAGCAAAACCTGATGCCCTGCCAAAAGACAGGCTGAATTCCAAATGACTCTCTATTCACTACTTATGCACTCTAATATATTAAATAAAATAGTATAATATAATAACGAGAGCATAATATAACAGCTCTGCAAAAAATGCACACAGGATCGCAAGGGCGTTTCCTTTTTTGTTTGCATAGCATGAGGAAGAGAAAAGTGCAATTAAGAATGGAAGGACTATTAGTTTTTTCCTAACAGCTGAATCAGACCAGTTTAGACATTGTAAATAAAATGGCACAGGGACATTGCATTTCCGTTTTCATTTTGGCAGTGCAGAAAAATGCAAATGCAAATTCACGTTTTGCAACTGAACTTAAATTATGCACACTCTTTAGGGAAATGCAACTGCAAACGCATCATTTTCTAATAAGAGTTTGAATTTGAACAAAGTACAGAAAATAGCCTACATCAATATTTAAAACTGCCACTTTAATTCATTTTAATCTTGGTTTAATGTTCATTCCTATTTCAGGTGTTTTGTACAACAAAGTGTGATTTCTGTACTGTCTGACATCATGTTCATAATGCAGAAAAGTCATATCCGTAACACTTATATTATTGACTATAATTTCAATGACTTATATTATCAACAGTAATATACACATCAAAACAACATGTATTTAAAAAAATAATAATTGTTAGAATTTGTTAAAATGTAAAATCTCCCAAAACACTGCCACATCCAGAACAGTTATGTAGTTATCTGTAATACATCTGTAATATATTGTATAGAGTACATAAATATTTTACTTTTCATTCTCTTAGGTCACATGACCTATGCAAACTGCAAAGCTTGTGCTGGCAACGAGACACTTTGCAAGTCAACGCAAGTTCAAACGTCCGATCCATGGCGGAAAAACCACAATCCTTGATTAAGTGAAGACAAGATTTTGACTGGCACCGAACATAGTACTGATCTCATAAATAAATAAATCAATAAATCTGTATAGATGATGTTGAATGAATAGGCAACCAACGAGACTTATAGGAGAAGCCCTGATGTATTTAACAGCATGTCTGTGGTGTGCATGTGTTGAATAGGGAAGCTTATCCACCCCCACCACAAATTTACACATGGGACCACAATATTCCAACGTTTAACCTACAGGCAACACCACAAGTAACAGGTGTGCTACAGTCAGTAGTTGTACCTACATCTACACCTATGCTTATGCTTGATAAAATGGTCAGTGAGTATATGCACAAGGTAGATGTAGCTCACTGTTTATGGGAGAACAATGTATGGTTTAAGATAATCATTAAAGGTGAAAGATTTATGAACAGGTCAGTGTTCGATTGCTCAATAGAGAGATAGACAGATAAGCTGCATCAGTGAAGTAAACCATTCAACACAAACAAACACAAATCATAGTATTTAAAACAATATTTAACTTGTACATTTATCTCCCAAAGTATACGCAGTACTCGGCTAGAAATGGATATATGCTTACCTCCCGATGGCCCGGCAGTTGGGTCCCTTTGTCCGAGGTGGAGAGGAGACCGTTATCGTCTGTGGATACAATTAAGTCCAATTATGCAAAGCACTAGAGCACATAGATCATCATAAGATCAATGACAGAACACTGAAACACTTAAGATGATCTTAACACTACAAAGCTTTTGGTGAAATTGTGTAAATCACTCGCTGTGTATAGGTGTAAAAATGGTTTATTTTACATGAGAACTACGATGGCTGAGAAATGCATACATGTACAATCAAGATGCCTTTTAAACATAACTGCATGGAAAGTGATCATAGACACATTAAACTTCAACAAATTTTATATGATCTACTACAAAGGTAATTATTAGAAATGTGTGTTTATTCTATAAAGCACAGAGTTTAGGCGCTGCACTTCTCGTCCGAGTTGTATGCAGTATTTAATACTAAAGGAAAAAAGCTCTCTACTGCACAGCTGAATGTTCTGCAGTTTAGCATCAAGTTAACTGTAGTTTTTCTCGGTAGTGGTAGAAAAAGACATTTCTGTTGTTGTTTTGTTGGATTTGATTTTGTATTATGGTAATTTTGTAGTTCCTTTAATCTCTCAGTCACCATATAAAACAGGCCATTATCTCTAACAGTACATCAATCACAGAGCAGGCATACTGACTGGAACATTACTATGTGTCTCTATCCACTCACATTATGACAATCCACTGAAATGGAAAAGTGAGAACGCGCATGCAGTATTGACTCAAGTTAATCTAACTAAATGTGAAATACGGGGGAGTGAGGAAATGGATATCTTGTGTCTGACTTCGAGATCAAAGGTCAAATTTGAATTCCTTGATGTCTGTGTTACAGGAACACATCTGCCAACCACCGTAGAAAAAAGGAAATGTTGAAAGGTTACAGGCTAAAACTGTCATATGTTTGCAGTTTTGTCTGTGTGCTTGCTGTGCTAAACATTATGCACAGACTGAGTAAGTCTACAGTACATCAGACATGACAAAAAATAAATTAAAAAAATGAAACAACATCGACAGAGCTGGGATTCTCAGACCAGTCAGCTTTGAAAATTTTCTATCAAAGAAACAGAAAGGCTATTTTCTGGTCACAAACACGTGCACCACTTATATCACCAAAGCTGACAGTACAGATTTGAGAGAACGCTGATGGAATGACGACTTCCTGTGGGTTGTGCAGAGCACCACATACACATACTTGCACAATACGAACACCGCAAACCTAGATGAGCAAAGTCCCGCTCCACCCACCCGCACACCACAGTTATGTTGAGCAGACAGAATCAAACTGTATTGCACAACTGTAACATTTTAAAAACATCTATCATTACTGTGTACACAAATACAGGTCATGTTTATATTCACTTGGAAAACCAAAAACAAAAGGCCATAAGAAGAAAAGATGTTTTTTTGCATGACTCAAGCACAAATATACACTATATGGTCAAAAGTATGTGGACATCTGACCTTTCCAACCATATGAGGGCTTCTGACAAACTGTTGTCACAAAGTTGGATGCACACAATGGTATAGAATGTTTTTGTATAATGTAGCATTACAATTTCCCTTCACTGGGACTAAGGGGTCTATTCCAAACCTGCTCCAGCATGACGATGCATGAGGTCCATGAAGACAGGGCTTGCTAATGTTGGTGTAAAAGAAATCGAATGTCCTGCACAGAGACCTCAACCCCACTGAATACCTTTAGGATGAACTGTGTTACAGCCCAGTCTAGGTTAGGCCGCACAGAGTAACCAGCTCGGGATTCAATGAAATTTGACCTTTAAAAATGAGGGAGCCAGGAATAACAACACAACAAGGTTGTTCAAAAAAAATTTGTGGTATATTGTAAAACACAGAATTATATACATACAACTCTACGAAGAACCAAACCAGGCATAACTGCAGGGTGGGCCAAAGCCAAAATAATAAACAAAAGGATTCTATTGTTAGGTAGCT
>JANDJT010000164.1:6430912-6443908 GCA_024331685.1 Stegophilus panzeri
AACCTACTTATTAATGTTTTAATATCTTGCTGAAATGATGGAGACAACCCTTCCAACTTCTCTGGCAACCGCTTTACGGCTTCAGAATTGGTTAAGTGGAGACAAGACACACAGTTTCTTCCAAGATATAGATCATCAACCTCTGGAAAATATTCAGAAGGAGAACTGTGACCTTCTACAGGAAGTGTAACAACTGCCATCACAGCAGGAACAGGTTTGGACTCAGACAGTGAAGGATGCGCATGATACTTTTTCAACAGATTGATGTGACACATGCGGGTTTTATGTCTTCAACCAGGCACACTGAGAATGTAGTTAGTAGGACTCAATATTTGTTTAACCTCATATGGTCCAGCAAACTGGGTAGAGAGAGGATCCTGGCACAGGCAATAATGCTAATACTAGGTCACCAACACAAAAGGATCGAGAGACCGCCTTACGGTCACACCTCTCCTCATAGACTTTTGGGCAGAATGCAATGCGAGACCTGCCCTTTCTCTCGCTAACCCCAACCGCTCACGAAGAACTTGAACCTCTTTCAAAACAGTCTTTCCCGAAGGGGGAGAAGACTTTGCCAACTACTGTTCTTGTAGGGCCTTTAAGGGGCCTCTCACAGTATGATCAAACACCAGAGCCAATGGGCTAAAGCCAAGAGATTCTTGCACAGCATCACGTACAGCAAATAATAGAAGGGGCACCCCCTCATCCCAATCCTTCTCCGTTTCCACACAGAACGTGCGCAGCATAGTTTTAAAAGTTTGGTGAAAGCGCTCCAAGGCACCTTGCGACTCAGGATGATAGGCACTGGAAACTTGGTGGGAAATTCGCAACTCACACATTACTTGTGAAAATAATCATG
Organism: Stegophilus panzeri; assembly: GCA_024331685.1. Lineage (NCBI taxonomy): Eukaryota > Metazoa > Chordata > Actinopteri > Siluriformes > Trichomycteridae > Stegophilus > Stegophilus panzeri. The sequence continues at coordinate 6,431,772 of JANDJT010000164.1, forward strand.
ACGTGAAGTTGGTCCCACGATCAGTCTGTATGCACTTGGGGAACCCAAATGTAGTGCAAAATTTAATGAGGGCTTTGACCACTACTTTTGATTTAAGTGTGCATAGGGGAATGGCTTCAGGGAACCAGGTGGCAGCGCACATAATAGTCAACAAGTATCAGTTACCGGAGCGAATTCTTAGCAATGGTCCAACACAATCAACAATAATTCGTTCAAAAGGGTCTGTGCTGACTACTATGGGTTTTAAGGGAGCAGGAGGCACAACCTTATTTGGTTTACCCACTAACTGCCAAGTATGACAAGTCCTGCAGTATCTTACGACATCACTTTTCATACCAGGCCAATAAAAATAACGTAAGGCACGCTGGTAAATCTTACAGACCCCGGCATGTCCAGAACAAGGATGATCACGAGCTAAGGACAGAACATGACTTCTCACTGGGCTAGGAACCACCACCTGAAATGTTTCCAACCAATCAATCATCACTGGAACTAGGAGGAGACCATTTCCTCATTAACACCCCATCTTCAATAAAATATAATGACTGACAAGGTTCAGATTCAGGTTGACCAGTTACAGATTCAAAACATTGGGCTAACGAAGTGTCTAATTTCTGAGCAGTCCCTAACTGGTCACGAGACACAGGTAGATCTATCTCAGGAACAGGACGGACCTCTACCTCATGTGGTACTTCACAGGCACTGTCAAGTTCCTGAAGGGGCTCCTCTTGAGATAGGAAGGATGCCGATAGATCAACTACATCACCCAACTTTTTTTGTTGGGCCCGCGTTAACACACAAACAGGAAACACAGAGGAGTGCTGGTCACCAGGCTGACGGTTAGCACTCACAGGTTCTGAAACTACTTCAAGTAAGGAAAAGGCTTTATTACCAGCTATATCATTCCCTAGAATGACCGAAACTCCACTGACTGGCAAAGCTGGGTGAACAGCCACCTTCACCAGACCTGAGAAACCCTCAGTTTCCAAATATACCGTGTGCAGGGACACACGAATCACAGCCAGTTCAATGCCTTGGATTAACACGTCCCTGCCTGCAAATGAAGCTTCAGAGAAGGGTAACACCTTTTCCAGCACAAACAACTGAGCAGCCCCATTGTCTCTCAACACACATACAGGCTTCTTTACCTCGTTAGGACCCAAGGACACATATCCTGAATATACGAAAGGTTCAAATTCTGGCTTAATTTGACAAGGACCTTCAGAAACATTCTGTGAAGCCGCGGCTGCATTAACCTTTTTAACCTCCGTTTGTTGCCTCGCTTGCTTTCGCTTTAATACTGGGCAATTTGCAATGATGTGGCCAGCCTCATGACAATAAAAACATTCATAAGACACAGCTGAGGGTTTAGAAAAGGTACAGGTTTTACTCGCAGGCTTCGACGAACGTGCTGACATCTTTCTGAGATGAAGGAGGACTAAACAACTTTATGGGTCAAAACAAACTCATCTGCGAAAATAGCAGCTTTGGACAGCGTATCAATCCTCTGTTCATTCAAATGTACCACCAGTAATTCTGGCAAACATGACTTAAATTCCTCTAACAATATCAGTTCCCTAAACTGATCAAAACTCCTTACAGCACTAGCTGAACACCATTTATCATATAGCATGGCTTTCTCACGGGCGAATTCCACATAGGTTTGGTGCACGAATTTAACTGTGCTCCTAAAGTTTTGCTGGTAAGCTCCTGGCACGCGCTCATATGCTCGGAGAACCGTAGCCTTAACAGTGTCGTACTCCAAACTCTGTTCTAAGGTGAGGACGGAACATGCTTCTTGTGCTTTACCAGATAACTTACACTGCAGTAACAACGTCCACAAACCTTTTGGCCAACTTAATGTCGTAGCTATTCTGCCAACCGGGGTCCACTGCGCCGGCCTCAGGCTGTTCACGACCTGCAACAACCTTATCCTCCGGCTCAGTCACGGCCTCCACCCTGCCGGTAACCGGAAGAGGCTGCGTAGGCTGCGCGGCGACACCCGGAAGTGCTTCGCGCTCAGGTAGGACCTGTTGAGCCACAAGTGCCTCATACAACGCCGCTTTAACCACGTTTTTGCTAGATGTACGGGGAAGTGCCACATGAAAAAAAATCTCCAATAAGGAGCAGATCATCCTTCCTACACCTATCAAAGTCCCCTAACAAAGGACACAACATAAACGTAATCAAATAAAATGCCATCCTTACAAAAGGCACAATACACCAACACAACCTCACTCACCACAAAAAGAAAAGATAAGGAATCTGTCCCGGACGAGCCCCCAAATCTGTTACGGTCCAGTCTAGGTTAGGCCGCACAGAGTAACCAGCTCGGGATTCAATGAAATTTGACCTATAAAAAATGAGGGAGCCAGGAATAACAATGCAACAAGTTTGTTCAAAAAAAAGTTGTGGTATATTGTAAAACACAGAATTATATACATACAACTCTACAAAGAACCAAACCAGGCATAACTGCAGGGTGGGCCAAAGCCAAAATAATAAACAAAAGGATTCTATTGTTAGGTAGCTAGCTTGCCTAAAAAGAAAATAAAGAAAATACAAATACTTTCCTAACTCCCTAAGCCAAAAACAGAGACAAAAGGACCCTCTCCCAAAAGAAATGGCAGCCACACCCCTACCACCAGTGAACCAAGTGAACGTGTATACACTGGTGAAGAGTATACACAACCAGATACAGGAACAACCAAAATCACAGTCAACCCCCAGGCAAGAGTCAAAACCCAGAACAGCAGTCAAAATATAGAATTGTCATCTAGCCACAAGGGCAAACAACACAAACCAAACAATCTCCTAGCAACAAATCACACATAACCACCTCCAACATCCCACACCATTCTCACTGTTCTTCCTCTTCAGATATGGTCGCCGCTCAGTGATGTCATCCTGGGAGGCAGGAGCAAGGCAGGCTAGGGCAGGCTGGAAACTCTGGGCAGGAGTTCGGACCTGCACACAAAATATGGCACAGCACACAAAAACTTCCCATCCCAAAGCTAGCGGGTTGTAATAACTGGAACACTGACTGCACCCCAGGCCTCCTCACTCAACATCATGGCCTGACCTTATTAATCCTCGAGGCTGAATGATCACAAATCCCCATGGCCATGCTCCGAAATCTAGTGGAAAGCCTTCCCAGAAGAGTGGAGGTTATTATAACAGATAGAAGGACTAAACCCACCATAGGATTTTCAACAAGCACATACAGGTGTGACGGTCAGGTGTCCACATAATTTTGGCCACAGTGTATGTACTGGTGTTTTTTATGTTTAAAAATGTTTTATATTTTGTATTGTTAGGGAGAGTTGATACCATATGGAAGTTTACTAGATGTATTCAAACCAAGTCTGAATATCACTGTATTTCACATACTCTCCAGCACTCATTAGTTCAAACAGATAATACAGTGAGCCTTTAGAATGTGAAATAATTACACACACCAACACACTGCAAGGGAAGTGTACAATGTCAGAGACCAGGCTATTGAGCGGGCCCTCACTGCCAGTCGCTTGAGTGGCGTGGGAGTAAATGAGAGAAAGGCCTTATCAGAACCTCACACAGCCCACTCTGTATGTGATGGCAAAATGTGTGTCACAGTGTGTTGGCTTGGACATTTACAGACAGTAAGCAGACACAAATATAGATCAGTGTGGCACACAAGCACACGCTTACCACTAACAGCAAAAGAAGTTAAGTGGAAATTAAGACATCCATATGGAAATAAAGAACAAAAGACGCATGTAAGAAGAGGGACTAGGCAAACAAGCGAAAACTGAGCAAAGCCCAGGCCTCGACTTGAAGCAGATGTCAGTACACAGTGATGGGAAAAAAAGCGGCGGATGGACAGACGGACGTCACACGTAGACACACTCCGTCCATACCTGCGAGAAAGGTCTTCTTGTAACCTGTCAATACTGCAAAGCCATCTTAAGCAGGGTGACACCAAGACGTCAGGGCAGAGGAACAAAACAAAAGCAAAGACATATTTTGGTAGATGCAAAAAACAAAGGCAAAAAAAAAACCCCAGAGAAAACAGCAATATAAACACAGTAAAAGAAGGTGGGCTAAGGAAATAATAAACAAACTTAAAACAATAGATAATCTATCTAGCTAATCACTGTAGCTCAGGCAATTCTTGTATAAGCTCTTTTGAAATGCAACTTTGTAATATGAGAGCTCTGGGTGATAGCCAGCATGTTACAGCTATTGTTGAGGGTGTTATTTTCTCCTAGACCTGGTGATAATTTTGCAGGTGATGAGTGCTGGGAAAAGGACACCTGGTTACAGAATATTATACGCGCATCACTGTATCAAATGAAAAGCTAATGTAATGAATACAATCAAGGGTAGTTCCAAATGAACTATTAAAGGGTTGTGCGAACATTTAAATATAAACCATAACATCCTGTAGTTTGCGTACTGAAGTTCATGAATTCGGGGCTGATTTGAAATAACATTAAAACTGTAGATTCCAGTTATGATGATATAACAACATATTAAACACTGTGATGGAGCTGTGATGGAAAATATAGCTTAAATGTCACGATTTTCCATTAATTGTTTAAAGCAGTGGTCACCAACCCAGTTCCTAGAGATCTACCTTCCCGAAGACTTTAGCTCCAACCCATAATCATGCCCACCCGACCATCTAATCATTAGTTGTGTCCCAAATGACACACTATACACTTATACACCATGTACTCAACAGTGTAGTGAATTTTATAAAGGTTATTTTTTCATTCAACATCGGAGTCTGATAGCCCCTCCCCCTCCACTATGTAATTAAAGCTGCGACAGTTGAGTGCATGTGCCCAACATTCCACACTTCGTTTTTTCAGTTTATTAAGTGCAACATACGGGTATTTAAAGTGTACTTTTTCTATTTGGAATTTTCAGTGTGAACACAATACTCGCACTATTTATACAACAAAACGGCACAGAATAGTGCATAAGTACGCAAATTAAGAAGTTCTTGAACAACTAAAACAGGTGCGTTAGATCTTGGTTGAAGATTAAACCTGCAAGAAAGTAGACCTCAAGGAGTAAGATCTCCAGTCTGAGCACTGGTTTAAAGAGTCCAGTGTCAGGACCTATTAAAGAGCTCTATAAAGTGTACACAGACAGTATGCAAATACATAATATTCCACTGCTGCATTCCCTTCACTGGTTTCCTACAGCTGTGCAAGTATTTAAATCCTCAACACCTGCTTACAAAACCAATGAACACTCATCTTGCAGTAGAAAATGTATTACTTATTTACTTATCTATCCACCCTCATGTCGAGACCCACCCCGACGTAGACAACAAAGCACTTCTTCCAGTCATGCCAAATAAGCGGTTCTGCCAAATGCTGTAAATGTATACTGTATGTAAATGCATTTGTAGCTAAACGTTTTCTTGAGAACTAGCAAGTATGTACTAATTTGCTTGCTGATCAGTTCCCAGCTGAAGAGCAGAATGAAAGCTGGCTCTGCTAAAAAGGTTTAAGACTGCTCTTGAATTTCACAACCTCATTCATTCCAGTCAAGTAACTCCAGAACTATTTTACCTGAGGGCATCTCTGTTTCAAATACAGGCCTCCTAGATTAGTTTTGGGTTTGTTCTAATAAGACCACAGTTCTCCACATTAAGGACTATTTTAAAATTGTAATCAAGCTTAAACTCAATAAGAATCTTTCTAAAATCAGGTTACTATTAGCCCACATATAAACAACTGGGAAATTCGCATTCCTCTACAAGTACATTTAGATTCGCTGTGATGGTGAGTCGCAGCTGGGGAAAAAAGCAGTGACTGACAGGTGTGCAAGTTTTCATGCTTACAGGTTGGCAGCTACTGGATAACACTACCATCCAAAAAGTAATGAGGAACAGGATGAATAGGAGAGGTGCACAGCTTGGTTTGACTTTTCTTAACTCAAACCAAAAGCATTCCAAAGATAAGGCAAGATCTGTATTAACATACAAAAACGGTCTCTTAATTTAAAGAGTTTCATCTTCAGGTTACATTTCCTTCATCTATCACATTCAGATGTTGCGAACAGGAAAAAAAAAAAAAAAAAACTGCTGTGTAAATATGCTTGCATGCTTTTAGACGAGGCATTCACCCCATGCATAGCCTTGTTTTAGGCCTCTGTGCTGACTTATCTTCCTGTCTTTGTGAAACAGTCCCAGTAGGGAGTTGTTTGTGAGTGTTTGATAAGGATAATTAATATTTCTATGACTGTAGTAAGGAAGCTCCTTGGTGTGTGTGGTTTTGGGTGCTGTCAGTAAACAGACATTTCGCCAAGTCAAAGTGTTATTTTTGGTTTCTGGTCCCGTTTGATTGACGTATCTGACATGCTGGGTTGGGGGTTATTCTAAAGGATGTGGTAATGTGTTCAAAGTGCTGTAATAAGTGGTGAAAACTAAAGCTGACAATTTCATGCGTCCGTCAGAAAATTTGGACACAGGTATCTATAGCATCACTTGGAATCATTTACCAACAAGATCTCTGACAATTCGCAAAAGGTACAAAGAGAATATGATCAAGATAATCTTGTGTTTTTCAGTAGGTTTATGAACAAATGCTAGCACAGAATTAAAGACAGACACAAATGCCCAGACACATGACATCATTTTAACGGCCAGCACAATAGCACAGCAGTTACTACCTGTGCAGAGTTTTGCACGTACTCCCAGTGTCCCTTTGGGTTTCCAGAGTGTTTCCAGTTTTTCAACCCACCTTCCAAAAATATTCCAGTAGGTGCACTGGCTAAGACAAATTGTTCCTAGGTGTGAATGAGTGTGTCGGTGTGTGAACACATTGTGCCCTGCGATGAATTTGCATCCCATCTAAGGCCTATTCTCACCTTACCTGTTCGAGGGGCAGTCCCTGGATACACTGTGACCCCAACCAGGAAAAAGTGGTTGCTGAAGATGCATGATATTCAACAGGTTTCATGTGCTGTTATTTACAGTATATTAATAAATCAGGTCTGTTGGTATCCCTACTCCAAACACACTTATTTTTATACAACCCTTGTGTGTAAACGTCTGACTTTCCAGCTGGCTACTAGAAAGATCATCATAAAACTATAAAACAGAAAACTCCATTACAGAGTCTTGTTGCCATAGCAACTCTGGCTCGCTTCTGCTCCTAGTCTCTGATGTGTTTGCTTTACTCTCAAAGACACATGCCAGAGTAAACAGACATAGGACGCCTGCTGTTTGCCCTGAAAGGTTTTATTTGGGCTACACGACCAGGCCAATGTTTCAATATTATTATATAAAAATTTTAGAATAGATATATAGAGCATCTTACACCAATTTTACTAGCAAGTGCAAGACTTCATTGATACAATACACATCTCATTAAAACGTACTGTTGAGAACTGAAGGCTAGCAGAAATGTCATAAGTCCAGGATTACCGCTAAAAAGAATACTTCATCCATCCAACTAGAGACTTGTGACCAAATCACAATGATGGATGACATACTGCCTTAATTACTAATAATGAATTACACTTAATATTGCTCCAAGTCTTCCTCTTGTCAAACAACTATAGTCTGAAGAATGAACAGATACTCTCTCTCTCACACACACACAGACACCCACAATAAGAGGTTCATGAATGTGAACGCTTCATGGTCTCCACATGGTTTGTCCTGATTAGAGAATGGACAGATAAAAGGGGGAAACAGATGATACCACATTCAGTCACTTCATTAAACACAAGTACTTCAGGAGGATCCTCACTTAAGAGTGCGCTGAATTCTGTTTAAACAAGCCTAGGCTAGTCATGTTTGCCTGGTTTAGCTTGATTGCCGTCAACAGCACAGCATTTTCTCATGTACCACAGAGGTTAGAATTGGAGCAGACTTCTCTATCATATTGCTGAGAAAAATCCATCTGTTCCTGCTATCTTGCACGGTATTCGTCGCTGAAATATGACTCCGTGTTACGCTCTGCTGAGTCTCCTGCATTTTTTTCAACAATGTGGTGGTCACATGGGGGCCAAAACACACACCCTCACTATATTTTTAGAAATGTGGTATGAACTGTGCTCTCTATTAACTTTCCTGAAGGTGGTACTTCTGGTGTTAAATTGAGCAGCATCAGGCAAATATACAGAAATTTAAACAGTATGTTTTTGGGAGGTGGGAGGAAACTTGGAAAAAAAAAAAAAAAAAAAAAAAAAAAAAAAACAAAAGCACAGAAACTCGCACAAACAGTAACCCCAGCTGAGGATTGGGGTCATTTATGGCAAAATCTGAAAAAAATTCAACATAGAATTTTGGCCAAGGTGTGTCTTAATTTGCATTTTATTTATAATCTTTAATATTCCAGATCAAATCACTGCAGCACTGCTGAATAGATTGGGATCTGGCTGAGGTCTTCCTTGGCCTAGCACTTCTCCCAAATGCTGTGTGTTTAACGAACACTAATCAACCTGCCACAGAGACCTGGAACAACAGCTTCTCTGCTGCTGACTCATCTCAGCTCCATGGAGTTCACTAGTCGTTTGTGACACTTGTACAGAGGATTATACTACAGAATTCAACAACTACAGGGCTAACCACATAATTTTAGTATCAGCGGAAGGCAGTAAAATATCATAGGATAGCCTTTAGAACAGACAGCCATCATTAACTCATTGACTTTTTACAACCATTTGAATTGTGTTTGAAGTCTCGGCCTATACTCTGAAGAGGCCATCTTTTATTAGATTATGTTGACGGACCTGAAGGGCTAAAACCTCACTGCATACAGTGGAAAAGGTATTAGCCATGACTCACACTGAAAGATTTGATAAGAGGGGTGTTTACTTCCATGTTGTGTCAGAACAGAAGTCACACCATGGTGAAGCCGTGGACTGAATTTAAAAAGATGATTAGTACAAGCAGATAATAGAACAAAACAAAATTTATAAGCAATAAAACATGTCGGGGTGTGACGTTATAGAAAAATAATCCACGATGGGGTATGATGCGGCCTGATAAGAAGAAGAGTTATACAAAGTGGATGATTTTGCTATAACAGCAGTTTTATTATTCTTATACCACACCATCAATTTGATTTTTTATTTTATTAATGAACGACACATTATGCTTTTTAACCATGTATATTTATATTTAATGTTATGGAATGTCTGAGACAAATTAGGGCCTATTATCACTTAGATTATAGCTGCTAGAAACACTTGCTCCCTTAGCAGTCTCTTTTCTCTCTCTTGACGTTACTAAGACAAAAAAAAAAAAAAAAAAAAAACAAACAAAAAAACAAACGCAGCTTATCATGTTACCAAGAAACTGGAAAGCACAACCTTCTCTGTCCTAAACATGTTCCCGTGGTGGAAAACGTAATAATTGTTTAAAAAGCGCTGACACTGGAGACTCCTTCCATAAACACTAAATAAAGAAAAATAAATAAACTAAATAAAGTCTCCTTACAGAAAGCATCACCATATCAGTAAATAAATACCTTCTGATCAATCAGATTTGAGTATTCACTGTGGTATAAATGAAATAAATCAAACATGATCCAGTCCACTGTTTCAGGCCTCACAGTGAGTATACCATCAGTGCATCCCAAGAACAAGATTTCAGGTTGCTGTTAATTTGAACGTCAGAATATTTTAGGGGTTGATTTCGGTCACAGCCACATGCCCAAAGGAATAAAAATGCTGTATGAGGTCACTTTACAGATGTTACAATATCAGCACAGCCGCACTGCTCAGAATAGAACATGACCTCAGCTGCCTGATCTGTCTCTGGTGATTCAGTCTTGGTTCCCATCTGGGTTAGGATAACCTGATCAAGTAAAATCTGAATTTAATTACATCTCCTGTAGTAGATCCATACAGCAGCACATGGAGTCTGAAGGCACTGTGTACAGTTATGCTACCCGTGTTCTATGAATCCAAATGCCTCCCATTTCCCTATATAAAGGCACTGCATACACTGATCAGCCATAACATTAAAACCACCTGCCTAATATTGCCTTGTGCCGCCAAATCAGCTCTGACCCGTCAAGGCATATACTCCACAAGACCTCTGAAGGTGTGTTGTGGTATCTGGCACAATGTTAGCAACAGATCCTTTAAGTCCTGTAAGTTGTGAGTTGGGGCCTCCATGGCTCGGGCTTGTTTGTCCAACACATCCCGCAGATGCTCGATCGGATTGAGATCTGGGGAATTTGGAGGCCAATTCAACACCTTGAACTCTTTATCATGTTCCTCAAACCGTTCCTGAACAATTTCTGTAGCGTGGCAGGGCGCATTATCCTTCTGAAAGAGGCCACTGCCTCTGCAACAATGTTTAGGTCGGTGGTACGTATCAAAGTAACATTGAAGGCACTTTTGGCAGTAGACAGGGGTCAACATGGGCACTCTGACCAGTCTGCGGCTACACAGCAAGCTATGATGAACTGTGTTCTGACGCCTTTCTATCACAGCCAGCATTAACTTTTTCATCAGTTTGTGCTACAGTATAGTAGCTCTTCTGTGGGATCGGACCAGACGGGCTAGCCTACGCTCCCCATGTCCATCAGTGAGCCTTGGCCGTCCATGACCCTGTCGCCGGTTCACCGGTTGTCCTTCCTTGGATCACTTTTGGTAGGTATTAACCAGTGTATACCAGGAACCCCTGCAGTTTTGGAGATGCTCCGCCTCAGATGTCTAGCCACCACAATTTGGCCCTTGTCAAACTCGCTCAGATCCTTACACCTGCTTCCACCACATCAACTTCGATAACTTTCCTTCTGTTACTCACGTCACCTGTCAGTGGTTTTAATGGTATGGCTGATTGGTGTACGGTACATAATAATGGCTCCAACACCCTTTGTAGTGCCCCATGTGTCCTTAAAATACACCTTCCGTGTTAGATTTTTCTTCTTCATATATGCCACAAATATACTGCCGCCCTCTGGACTGTTGTAAATAATAATTAGTTCTCCTGATGAAGAGTAAACGTAAACAGGTTTCAATCTGTTCCTGCACTACTGTAGTGAAATCAGGTGCTCAAAGGCTGAATCACAAGTCACTCCCAACTCCCTATATACTGTATAAGCACTGCATAGTATATGAAAGAATTGCTTCCACATCCTATTTACTGCACTACGTGTCCAACAGGGAGGCGTTTTGGGACTCGGAACCAAACAGACCCTGTGAGAAAACCCGCTCCGAGTGTAAACTTTCACAGGTTGTATAGGGTTTAACCAAGCAGACCACGGAGGCTGTTTTAGGGAGGGAGGAAGGGAAGACAGCAAATCACCTGTATATTGGAGATTTATATATGTAATACGTTGTTAGCTTTTATACACACACGTTAAACGACCAATGTTAGGCTCTGGTTCTCTACCAAAAAACACCAACGACTCTGTCTCACCTTTCCTGAAGTAACGTCAGAGGCATAAACATGAAATTGTGTTAAAATGTAGCTACTTTTGTATCTACTTCGCATTCACTAGCTACATTTGCTACCTTCCACATGAGCGTCCGCTTTGTTGGTCATCTCTAGAAGAGTGGCATCTTTCGTCTTTCCCGTTATCCTTTTCATCTTCACCAAAAGAAAACACTTCGTCGAGTTTTTGTTTGTTTGTTTGTTTGTTTTTTCACTCCGGTAAACCAAAAAACATCCTGCTGTTAAAGCTTCGACAAGCTCATTTTAATGACAGTCTACTTTCTGGGACGGAAATGCTCACTATAGCTACTCCAGATCATACATCCAATTCCTAAATCAGCGACAGGGGCGAAGGTTGGCTCCTAAATCGATTCATACTCCTTTGACAAGTGCACTACATTCTACATATGCTCTGTACTACTGAAGATACTATCTAGTGCACTCGATGTTTAGGAGGCAGCCATTTGAGATTCAGTCCAAAGTGTACTGAAATGGGAGTGGTTTTAAACACGTCAGATTCTTTCTGGGAAAAAAATGCCTGGAATTTTTTATTTTAGGTTTCTCTCATAATTTCCCGGAAATGTTGATGTGTCTTACCTGAGGACCTACATTAACTGAGCTAGCATAGACAATTATGTAATGGATTATAGTAATGGATTATTGCTCCATCAAACCCCTTCAAATGATTCAGAATGCAGCAGCACGCCTCGTCTTCAACCAGCCCAAGAGAACCCATGTC
>JANDJT010000164.1:6444008-6495884 GCA_024331685.1 Stegophilus panzeri
TTGTTCTCTGCTTGATATATCGCTTTGCTTGTATTTTCTCATTTGTAAGTCGCTTTGGATAAAAGCGTCTGCTAAATTAATAAATGTAAATGTAAATTATATTGCAGTTTGATTCAAACACACAAAAAAAGAATCATTATATGTTAGGATTTGGTATGACCTAAAATAAATTAGGTTTATTGAATGTTTAATTATTAGCCTATATTCTATGTGCTGTTCTAAAATATAAAGACGGTGTGTTTGCTAACAGGGTGATTGAGAGATTCATGCCAGTACTATCACTTTTACAGTGCTAGCACAGCCTACAGTATAGACAGTGACCTCACAATTGTCTAGTTTTTCAGTAAACATACATTAAAGTCACACATTCTTCCTCAGTAAACATTATATCCTGGTCATTGTTATGGTGGATCCAGCGCCTATCCTGGGAATACAGGAATGGGATGTCAGTCCACTACAGGGCACTGTAAGCATACATTTCTGCCACTTATGCTTCTCAGCATACATTCAGTTAGTTGGATTACATAGCATAATAAGTTTAATGGGAACTTATAGACTATAGTTCCTGAAAACACCTTCCTGTGTTGCATTATGTACCTGGGATCCCTATATAATCACTGTGGCAAATAAATGTGTATGCATTATAGGCTTATTTACTTTTCCTTTTTACCTATGTCTGCAATTCTTTATCCATATGATCGTTCCTTTGGTAACGATGGAGCTGATAATCGGTCACTCTTTTTTGATTGATATTGATCAATATCAGACTTTAGATTTTTGCTCCAACACCAGATGCTTTAATTGTGCTACTGCACTCATGTCTGTGTACAAGCAACATATAGCCAGAGATTTGAGAAATTGATTTTTTTTCCCCCCAGATGCTCTGGCTGATAGTTAGTTCCAGCTGATACATTAAGCTAAAGTAATATATCTTAAAGGTTTTAGATTATTTCACAGCTTCTGTAGAAATATTCTGTAGAAATAATGTAACCTTATTGTTTTGGGGTCACAAAATCAAGTCACATTGATTTGTAAAGAAGAGCTGAAATATTTTTTTTTTTCTTGTGTTTGTCTCCCTCTGCTGGTCAGACTGAAAATCGGTCACTAAAAAGTGCCAGTATCAGAAACTCAGGAGAAGGGGATTGCTATCTCAGAGGTTCAAATGGAATTTAGAGAGTGGAGTCGTGCTTCTGTTTGCCAATAATATTAAAGTACCAAGGGGGGCATGGTGGCTTTGTGGTTAACACGTTTCTTTCACACTTCTGGGGTTGGAAATTCAAATCTTACCTCCACCCTGTGTGTGCAGTGTTTGCATGTTCTCCCCGTGCTTCAGGAGTTGAAATGATTGGCATTTCCACATTGTCTGTAGTGTGTGAATGTGTGTGCAATTTTGCCCTGCGATAGGCTGGCCCCCTCCCTGCCCAGGGTGTCCCCCACCTCATGTCCCGAGTTCCCTGGGATAAGCTCCAGGCTCCCTTAGCGACCCTGTGTATAATAAGCGGTATGGAAAATAAATGGATGACAGTAACAGTTCATTTTAAAGTTTATGAAAAGCCTCCTGGGTGAAGCTCCTTCATGAAGCTGGTGGAGGAGCTGCCAAAGTGTCCAAAGCTTCATCAAAAAATAATCTTCACAAATAAATAATCATTATAATTTGTGACATTTGCTTAACACTTTTCTTGGTCACTGCAATATTTCATATGTGCTGTTTTCTAGTGTTTAATGTTTCCATTATTTTTATTTTAAAATTGTACAGTAATAATGTTCAGTTTGATTTTGATGGAGAGTCAGTTTTGATTTAAATAAGCACAAACAATAAAGTAGTAAGTATACTATCCTTAGGACAAAATGAAGTAGACAAATAAATGTAATTTATTGCAACATGTAATTTATTATATCACAAGTGACAAAAATATTCACATAGTGTAGTTAAGATATTAATTGTGAAAATACAGTAACCCAAAATAATATCAATTCAAAAGTTTGCATTTCCTTTTCTGAATGCAATATAACTAATATATCACTAATAACTTGCATGACTGCCTCCCAACTCTTTCAAATCCTCTGAACAGGTTTTGGATCCATTCAGTTGTAATGAACTATGGTTATAGTTATGGTTCAAAGAAGACAAATTGCTCAACAAACTGAAATGTGACTATTAGCAGTTTCATTCCTATGAGTAATGGTATCCATTTGTTTGACACTACATACAGAACGAGATGAAAATTGAGAGCCTTTATTTGGAGAGGGTACACACAATTAGTCAAATAGAGAAAGATTTTAAAAGTTTTATTATTCAAATGATGAGCATCTCTTTCCTTATTTTATTAAAATCAAAAACTTGAGGATTTGGCCCAAACTCACTCACTCAATTACTGTAACCTCTTAATCCTTGTCAGGGTTGAGGCTGATCCAGGGCCTATTACTGGGTGTTTGTTTGTTTGTGTTTTAACTCCATGCCAGCTACTATGGCTATTTTCATGGCAAGAAATGTTTAAGGGACTCTATATAAGGTTTTTAAAATCTATTTTTCTTAAAAACACTAAAATTGCATTAGGTTTGACTTTGTTAAAAAATTTCTTCCAGAGTGTTGACTGAATAAAAAAGGTTTCTCAAGGGGTTAAGACCAGTACAGTCTACTAAAACATGTTTCAAGGATAATGGATTCTGGCAAAGTGTACATGTTGGTGAGACTTCTCCTAATATTAAAAACTTGTGTGTCATCCTGGAGTGACCTATTCAACAGTGGGTGTAGACGATCTGGTCATGGCGATTTGAAAACAGAGAAACGTTTCTTTTGCCAACAATAGGGCTGATTTCATGGAATTTGTTCATGGTGAATTGGTCCCACTCAGTCCTATTACTGGGTGTGAGGTGGGAATGCATCCTGGATGGGCACCAAACACACACACATATTCACACACTCATTCACACCTATGGGCAATTTATCTAGGCAGTCCACCTACTATGATGTTTTGGGAAGTAGGAGGAAACCAGAGAACCTGGAGGAAACCTACGCAAAACTCCTCACACAATCAACCCGGGCTCAGGATTGAACCTAGCTTTGACGCAGCAATGTTACCTGTTGTGCCACCTCACCCTATAGTCCAATCTAAGTGACAAATTTATTGGGTTTAGGTCAAGCTTCCTTAATCACATGATAATCCAAAAGTATCCTATATGTTACTGAATAAAATACACATGTGGTTGGTCAAAGATTTCAATTTGTATAATGAAAAATTGTCCATGATAACTACAGTAAGCTTAAGTTATTCAAATTTGATTAAAAAAAATTCATTTCCATCTAATTTACACCAAAATAGCTAACAGATGCAGCCTGATCATCCACACTTAGGGTTACTGTAAAGCCAGTAAAGCAGCCAATTTAAACAATACTGGTGAAAGGTTACAGAAAGCTGGTGAGTGAAGACAGGCCTGAGACTGAATGTGAAGACAAAGGTTCAAATTGTTGAAGAAAAATTATTCCATAGAAAAGCCACACCACTTCAATCGTAAGCGCTCTTAACAGTAGAATGCAAAATATGCCACTGTTCAGTGCTCAAAACACTACTAATTTTGAGAGATTATTTGTGTGTGTGTGTGTGTAAGGAATGTTGCCTTAACGTTCTCATGATTAAGTAATTTAATTAATTTAAGTTAGTTCTTTAGGTTTAAAACTAAGACACTAAAAACATTTTAGTAAAATATATCTAACGGTCAAGAAAATGACCCTAAAGATCCAGAAAACAAATATTTATGTGTTTAAATGAACTCCCTCAGCATCTCTTGAGCCAGTTGTTCAGAAGTAATTCGATCGGATTTCGGCTATCGGATTGGATCTAGTCCTGAAAATGGGTTGTTCAAAAGAAAAAAAAAAAGATTCTGAAATCAGATTAGATCATGTAATCCAATCTTGCTTTTGATCTGGATCAAAGCTTCAGTATGTGTTGTTCAAAACCTTTTAGTAGGATTGGGATACCTGTTATACAAAAAAATCAGGATTATCCTGATCCCAGAAGAAGGGTGGTTTCAAGGAGGGTTTCAGGAACAAAATGTAATAAAACTATAAAACTGGTCAAATAATACAACATTTGTATCATGTAGTATATACATTTATTTATATTTTACACTTGATTTGTTTAACCATTACAGTGATAAAGTAGATAAAGTATACATTAGGCTACAGATTAAGCATTTCAGTTGAGTAAAGTAAAAAAAAAAAGAAAAAAGATTTTATCTCCATAAATAATCCCCCAAACAGCTGTCGATATCAAACAAAAATAATATATTACATTTGAACTGTCATTTGTCACTGTATATTAATTACAATGACACAATCATCAGAGACGAATCAGCCAAAAGTAGTTTCTAACAACTGCGTCTCTTATAGCTCTCCACACATGAAGACCTCTGAACGTACTTCTTTTTTAACTACTGGACATTTAGACTTTTTATGATTTAAAACATGTGTTCAAAATATCCCCAATGTATTTCTGAATAATGTAGATTTGTTTGTTTGTATTTATTGAAAAAGGAAGGGGATGTTTGTATTGTTTATTGTGCTGTTTTCTGTCTCTTCATATAAAAACATTTAAAGTGACCCCATGCTGGCTAATCTGCCTGTTGTTCTTTTCATAGCTAGTAGCCTACATTGTGACATGTAATCCCATTTAGAGCACTAATAATCCGGATTTGGTCATTTAAAAAAAAAGTCTGTATCTGGATCAGGGCAATCCAATTCAATGTTGCTTTGAAAAACCGACACAAAAATAAGATGGATTAAGTAATCCTGGATAGCAAAACATTGGATTAACAAATGAGGATCATTTTGATCCGGATGAAATTTTTTGAACAACTGGGCTCAGGAGTTAAAAATCAGTACGCATGCGCAAACATGAATCTTCCAAAACATTATTACTGGATCGTCAACGCCGTGTGTACTGCTGTGTCTCCCCCTGTTGGACGAACTGAGAATTACACACTTAATACGCAGAAGCAGATTTATTACTGCTCTGTACACTAGGGGGCGATATACACCTTGTTCTCTTCCTTACAAGAACAGCACGAAGAAGAGGTAAACTACGTTGTTTTAACGTGCATTTGGTTCTTTTGTTGTGCTAAATAAATTTGTTTGTAAACTAAATCCAGTGAAATACACACACCTCTGAAAAAAAATCTGATTTTTTGTTGTTGTACCTTTTGTTTTCCGTGTAGCAAAGCATCGTTAGCTGGGCAGTTAGCTTTTTAAGGCGTCAGCTAGCTAAAAGATTCGCTGAATGCACAGAACATGCTCAATAACAATCTGAACGCGTATTTCACGTGTATTTCACAGAGGGACCTCCAGTTCAACGTACTGGCGATGATCCGTGTGAAGTTTAGCATCTGTGCTGAAATGAGAATCTCGCAGATCCTGTGAGTCTTCAATTCCAGTAAGGTGCACCAGTATGCACACCAACACAAGTTACAGTTTTGGGACAGGAAGTACTGTGCTTCTGTGCTTAGGTTTTAGTGGAGCCCTGGTCCTGGAATACCCCCTGTCCTGGACATTTTAGTGTTTTCCCTGCTCTAACTAATCAGCTCATTAACAGCCCTTCATGAGTTGAAGTGGGCGTTAGAGCTGAGAAAACATGAAAATGTGCAGGATGAGAGGCACTCCAGGACCAGAGTTGGGGTCTTGTGATGTATACCAACTGTACTCACACACTGTTTCTCTGAATTCATACAGAAGTGGCTGTTGGAGACTATTAGTAAAGGTAAGTGGCCCTGATTTATCATATAATTCCTGGTCTTGGTATGATTAGATAAACAGTAATTACAGATACTGAAGAAGATGGAGACAGCAAAGTAACCAGTGTGAATAAATAAATAATTCCTGTTGTAAAATCTGTATTTTCTATATGTCTATATTATACATTTCTATTCACGCTAAGCCTGGTCAAAAGGTAGATGTTTTATTTTCTCTCACATTGTATTTCTGAGATAAAAACATGGATGACCCAAAACTTTTTGTGTCTTAATAGCGATAAGACTGAGGTTTCACTTTTTGGCTCTCCTCATCTGCTTCGTAAAGCTGCTTCACTAATGTTAAACCTAAACGGCTCTGTTTTTGGTGTTTCAAACTAAATACAAAAATTTAGGAGTTATATTTGATTCGAGTTTGTCTTTTGACCCACACGTGCAATATACTGTTAAGAATTCCTTTTTTCCATCTCAGAAATATTACTAGACTTTGCCTTATGTGATCTTTTCCTGTGACTGAAAGGCTTATCAACACTTTAGGTTTTTTCTCGTATTGATTACTGCAATGCACTTCTCCTTCCTAAAATCACACTAAATAAACTGCGATGTGTGCAAAATTTGGCTGTCAGGAGAAATTAACACCTCACTCCAGTACTGAAGTCCTTGCACTGGCTTCCAGTCAGGTTTCACGTTGATTTTAAAATCCTTATGCTCACATATAAGGCATTGCATGGTCGGGCCCCTCAGTATCTGTCTGCGCTTATAACTTTATATACTCCCAAGCATCATTTGCGCTCCTCTCAAGCTGGTTTACTGGGGACAGGGCTTTCTCGTCCTATGCTCCTAGACTCTGGAATGCAATCCCTGCTCATATTAGAGATGCACAGAATTTAAGCATTATTAAATTTAACCTAAAAACTCTTAGAAATCTTAGAACAACTTCTTCTTCTTTTTTTTTTTTTTTTTTTTATTTTATTTTATTTTATTTTTTTTTAAATAAAGGTTAGCTTTCTCTTTATGGGTTTAACCATTTTGCATTCAAGTCTGTTTTTTGGTTTTTTTTGTACATTTTGTGTTTTTATCTGTGTATTTTATTTTATTTTTTTTTTTACATTTTCTTTGTATTTTCCTATTGTGTAAAGTGCCTTGAGAAGCTACTTTAAAGGCGCTTTATAAAAAAGATTATTATTATTATTATTATTATTATTATTATTATTATTATTATTAATCTATGATCATGAATTTCAAAACAGTTACTAATCATGACAGGTAAAAAAAAATTGTCGTATGTCCCAGTTAACTGATGTCATCTACTATTTGATATCTTTATCATTTTCACAGGAGCTTCATTTGGTAGTTCGGAGAGTTCCAGCTTTTGACACTGCCCCTTGTTGACCTGTAATATATCTGCAATATGAGTGACCCAAAGGGCAGAGATGACACGCCCAACAGTCTGTCCAATCGAGATGCCATTGACCTGCCTGATGATGCCTCTTTGAGTGACTCAGATCCTGATGAGTCCTCACATCCCCTGAGCAGAAAGGTTGAGGAATTGTCTTCTTCGTCTGATGAGGAAAACGTTCAGCAGGGCAGCGATGCTCCTCAAGGAACTCCCATGTTCAAGTTGACTGGTGGGAGTTTTGGCTTCTCATACCGCAGCAGAAGCATCTTTGATCAGCTGGATAGTGCCGTGAAGCTTACTTCGAGTCAGCTGGCTGAAGACAACATCATCGATGGTACATTTGCCCGACCTGCTCCGCCATCACCTCCTTTGAAACGTAAAGAACCAGAGGGAACCAAGAAATCATCATCAACCAAGACGGTACCAGACTACCTGCTTAACCCTGAGCGGTGGACCCGCTATGACCTGGATGATGTTCCTGAGACAAGTGACAGAAAAAACAGCCAAGTGGCCCATGAGTTCATACAGGGACTCCATAAGCGTAGGAGATCCCAAGAAGCTGCTGCAAGTTCTTTTAGCCCAGCTTTCAACCAGGGCCACAGCAGCAGCTCAGGGCACAAGATTATCTTCTCCAAGCCCAGTCAATCCTCCAAAGATGAAGGCCAGAATCCACACAAGGTGGACCAAGCAAAGACAAAAGAGGTTGGTTTAGTTCATTTGGATGACAAACCGGAAGAAGAAGAAGAAGAAGAAGAAGGGGGAAAGATGGCCCCTCTTCACCATAACCTTTCACTGGATGGCAAGGAAAAGAAAAGAAAGTGGATGGACGAAGGTGACAATGACGAAAGAAAAGGGAGTAATGTTACTTTCAGTAGTGGGAGGAAATTGAACCGCAAGAACTTCCGCAGGGCAGTTGAGGAAGAGGACTAAAAGCTTTTGAGTGCATGTGTAGGCCCAAACCCTTATCTCCTCTGAGAATATATTCATTTCTTACCCTGTGAGAGCTGTATAATCAGCTCTTACCCTTACTGTCTGTGATTGATCAAGCACTTATAATTTTGTTAATTTTTAATGTGTTGGTTGTAAAAGCAACAATCAGCACCAGAGATGAGATTATATTACTACTACTTTTTTTTTTTTTTTTTTTTTTTTTTTTTTTTTAAATATAAATGTAACAATGTAGACTCTCTGTTCCATTGTTTGTAACTTTGTTGGGTGTAAAACAGTATTGTAATGTAAAGAATAGATTACAAAAAAAAAACTTTGATCATCTATATACAGTTTGAATGAGTAAAAGTAGTTTTCATGTTTTGTAGTTGTTTCTGAAATCATATTAAACAGTTTTCTCTTGACGTTTGGATAGTAAAGAAGCTGCTATCAGGTTTGCATGGTTGTTTGGCCGAGTCCTGTTTTGTCCTTCATAAAGCAGAGTTGCAGTTTAACCCTTCTTTTCAAAATTGCCTATGCACTTTTTTTTTTGCACATATGTAATTATGACCTCACACTGTTATAGTAATGGTTTGCATACAGATCAGATTAGACCCAAATGTGGCCCTTATGAACCTATAGCCCAGCACAGATTCCTTGCTCGAACACATCTGATAAAACACCGTGTTGGACTCTGTCTCTTCTGCACTAGATACATTATCTGCCCTCTACACTCATTTGCCATTTTATCAGTTGCATCTACCCTATCTGGACTTTATACATATACAATTAATAATGTCCATGTCTGTTCCTATACACAATTTGTCAGCCCTGATTTACATGGGTAGGGACGTAAAGCACAAGGACTAGAGTGCTAGATGATTCTCAGCACAGCAGCCACAATAATGCTGCTGTGCTTGATACACTCATATCACTGCAACACCCATCATGCTACCATATCAGTGTCACTGGTCGTTGAGGGAGGCGACATGATCTACATTAAACATTTTCACAACCTATATAGTGGGCTTACTTGATAATTTAATATGTCTAGTAAGTATTAATCATTAACACATTAATCAGTTTAGTGCTTCTTGTGAAGAATTGACAGTAATTATTTAAGAATGTCATCATCATAATCTTTAGTAACTGCTTTATCCTGGTCAGGATCCTGGTGGATCTGGAGCCTATCCCAGAAACACTGGGTGTGAGGTGGAAACACACTGGACAGGATATTAGTATATCACAGGGCAACACACACACACATCTAGGGACAATATAGAGTAAACAATCCACCTACTGGGACTTGAAAGGAAATCGGAGAACAGCAAGTATTGTAAACAGTAACACCAGCAGTAACAAAGTTGAAGAAAATAGGGGAAAATATCATGCCAGTTTCAGTCTCTCACTGTTTTGTTTTATTCGCACCCTCCTCCCTCGCGCGTAGTACTATGACGTCACTGAATTGTACCTGTGCAGCAGGTACAGTCGACTCCGGGCGCGCGCAACTTTTGCGTGCAGGATTCCGCAAGTAACGCGGAAGTGTAAAAGAGCCATAAACCTGTTTATATCCTAACGCCCTCCATGGACTTCTGTTTTTGTTACTCGTGGAGCGGTGGACACGGCAGATGTTGACGAGGCAGCAGAACTGAAGTGCACATTTAAGTTAAATCTCCGTAAATATCTACTTCACCATGTCCTTCGCAGAAGGCAAGGTAAGACAGTGCGAGAAAAAGAAGACTGGTTTGTTTGAGTCATCTTGGGTAAATGCGTTAATGCTATGGCGTTTGTCTAAATAAAGTGTGAAAGTTCCATGTCTAGCTCTCTAGTTATTAGAACTGCATCACATGACTTTTTTTCCGCGGGTGTTGTTGCAGGACTTAGGTACTGTACTTCAGATTTAATGGCTTGTTAGCAAACATTGTAGGTGATTCAAACGAGTTTTCTTTGACAGTGAATAAAGATAATAAAGATATCCCACCCTGATGACACACCCATTTCATAATAATTTGATTTACATTATGCTAAACACTGTGGTAGGGATTTACATACAACATTTGGCACTTTTCCTGGAGGGAATACTGTATCTATTACTGTTTATAGATAATTATACATCCACAGAACATAACCAGGTGATCTGATGTTGAAATCTACAGTGGAGTTGTTGTCCTACCCTTACAGAAAAAAATCACATCACATATGGCTAATATGTGATTAAAGATGAATGATGAAAGAGGTGGCTGTGCAGTTCAGTGTTATGCATTTGAAAATAAATTAATAATTGGAGAAATCATCATTTGGAAAAAATAAAAACACATGCACTGCATGTGAAAAGTCCACATGTGAAAAATGTGAAGTGTCTAAAAACATAAAGTGTAAAATCTATGTATATAATAGTGTGCATGACTTTTCTGTATGGTTAAACAGCCCACCTTCTGTGAAATGTGTTATTAAGAAGCATGTGGTTTCTAATTCCTGATTAATGACTAGATAACATTTTTAGGTAAGGCTAAGTGTTGTCATGCTCTTACTGAGAAACAGAATTGAAAGCGGACAGACTTGCATTGTAATAGCAAACTGGAACATCTGGTGATATTGTCCTGAACTGCTTTGAGCTTCATATGGGTATCAGTGGCAGAGCCAGGAATTTTTTGAAGTCAGGGGCCAGCAGTTACTCTGGGGTGGCACTGAAAATGTCATTATACAAACAAAAATATGTTAAACCTTAATAAACTAGGCTATTTTAGGCACCCACAGCACAATCATCAATAATTAATTGTACTTCATAAAATTAGCAATAATTAATTGTTTGTAAATAAAGAGATAGTTCACACAAAAATGAAAATTGTGTCATCCTTCATGTGCTGCAGAAACTCTCGTGACAGAGTGTACTCTTCTATTAAGCAACATGAAGATGAATCCTGCGAGAGTTTTGCAAACCGGTTACAGTCATTGCTATGATTGAAAATGCACAATCCAAATTGGAGAAAAGTTGTGTTGTGGCAGTAAAGAGATGGATCTATCACTAAGAAACATGAATTATTCTTAAGAAAAAAACGACTGAAAATACAATTGCAAATGGGGTGGCCAGGCTTCAGTCCATGGTGGCCATGGCCACCCCTAGCCACCTGCTAGCTCCGCGCCCGATGGGTGTTAGTTGAATATGTACAACACTAGAGCCAGACAGTCTTTTGAAAACCTGCCTTTATAGGTTGTTTGGACATTTTCAATGTGAAAATGTGTGCATTTAGTTGTCATAACGATGAAGTTGTCAGTTATCTGAGGTATCAAGGTGTATAGAGAGAAGACCGGATGACCAGTAATTCAGCACTGGTTATGCCGGCTGTGTTTGCTTTATTGCATTATTTCTCTCTTTCTCAATCAAACACACACACTCATGCCTCAGAGACATGCCTGGACCTGTAATTCCATTAAACCTGTAGGAGTAGACTTTGCGTTTCGACTTGTGTTTACTGCTGTCAGAGGTGTGTAGTAACATGCTACATTTACATGGTTACATTTACTTGAGCAACTTTTGGGGGGAAAATGTACTTTTAAGATTAAGTTTAACTGGCCATACATATACTCTTACTCAAATTCATTTTTAATCACAGAAATCTACTTGTACATCGCTACATTTGGAGGCGTTCGTCCGTTACTGTTCAATGTTAATGAATATATGTAGTTTTAATAATTTGTTTATATCATGTATAATAAGGTTACGAGCCTCACGATATGCTGCAGTGGTCTGAATGTAGACGCAACAACTGCTCACTTTTTTAGCGGAAGATAATGGCCGAAGAGGAGCTGATGATGGAGGCACGCACACATGCACTCTCTCAACACACTTTCTCTTCTGTTCTGTTCCATAGTCCGTTCTTTTGTTCTCTCTTGTCTTGTTTAAATGCAGATGCTGACAAGTTTGTGTTGTTAACATGTTAAGACAGTCAACCATTTGGAAAATGTTTGTTTTTTTGGTGTGTGTGTGTGAGAGAGATTTTGTGTTGAAAAAGATAGGTTGTGTGTTATTATACCTTTCATAAAACTGGGATATGCTGCTTCATCTTGAACCCAGGTTTTATATCTTTAAACAGAACAAACAGACTATCAAGGAGAGGTGTGACATATAGTCCGTGTAGTCTGAGATTCAAGATTTTCCCTACATTTTAATCAGAGCTGTAACTAATAACTTGCTACTTGAGTAGTCTTCTCATCAGATACTTTATTACTCTTCCTCAAGTAATTATTAACATTATTACTTTAACTGTTACTGGAGTAAAACTACTTACTTGTACTTGAGTAAAATTTTTGGCCGGGGGGCCGCCAGATGGTGCGGGAAGGGGGGGATTGACATTCTAGAATGTTAATTTAAAAAAAATATTCTTTTTTACCTGTATGTAAGTCAGGATTGTGAACCTTAAAAATGAGAAATGTTAATAAATGAAATCAATTATACACAGCATACTAAGACACACTGAAGAAAGACATCTGTTGATATAATAGTGTACAGTACTGTTAGCCACACGCTGATAAAACCTAAGACTATTTAAAATGAATAAGTTTTTAGATAGAGGATGTGGTCTGTTATCTGAGAAAGTTAATACAGAAGAGCCAAGTGTGAGGAAAAAACAAGCTGTAAAAATATGATGACTCTAGGGGGCCACAAAGGGATGCACCCTGCACAAGGGGGGCTTCACACTGAAAAAGTTTGAGAACCACTGCTCTAGTACACTTGTTTACATCAACTGCATGGTTTTGCCTTTTACGTTGGTCATTGTAACTACAAAGAACTTGCAAAGAGCTACAGCTATTTAAAGAAGCCATTGCCACAAGGCAGCTTTACAAAAATCTGGATGTAGATTTATATTTCGATCACTATTAAGCAAGCCAGAGGTAATAGTGGCAACAAAAAAGATGAGACGACATGAGGAAGAAAGCTTGAGAGGAACAAGACTTGTAAGGGAACACATCCTCTTCTGGGTGACACTGGACAGTGGAATTATAAAACATTACAGTATACTGTTATAGAAGAGTAAAGTTAAACAGTATTGAGCATATTGTGAATGAATCCTATTCATTTTTAGCCCTGACAGAACGTTGTATAATAAGATCGCAATTTGTGTAACAGTTTATAGCTGAAGTCATATTACTGTTGCTTAGCAACAGATCAGCAGGAAGTTAATCATTTGCATCAGATTTATGTATAGAATTATATAACACAGTAGGTTTTAGAGTTAACACATGGAGTAGGATACAGTGGTAAAAAATAATAAGGCAGTTAAACTTCTTGAGAATGTCTATTTATGACACGTTATGTTGACAGATATGCATAAAGATAATGAAACTAGACGCAGAAACTTGTCACGTATCACTGTTTCATTCAACATTGTCTAAGAATTAGATCTCTGTCATTCATTAGGGGTCAAGCACTGAAGGTGTGTTGGCACCTATTGTATCCGTTAGATTTCTTATTATTCTGCTTCTTTCCCACTGGGAGTTTGTGGCAGCTCTAAGTAGGAAAATTATTAAATTTGGCACACTCGTAGATATGACCATGCATAGTATCTGGACCAATTATGGCCTGTCTAGGACCAACTCTATATCACCACCACTAGGTCAAATATTCACTATTCAAATGGTTATAATTGTTGAACACTTTGTCCTAGAGAAAAGAAATTTAGTTAATCAGAATACTCTCCTCATGTTAATCACAATCCATATCTTACATTAAGACTCCACCCATTACAGTCCTCACTATTATTAAATGTACAGTATTCAGTTTTTTTGCTACTTCTCATTCAAATTTTGTCCAGTTCATACTGGCTCAGATGATCAGTTGACAGAGCCGCACAAAAACAACTGAACAGTATTTTGATATTCATATCTGTTAAAAAAATTATGATGTCGCAAATTTAACGATGTTGACCCAAAATTGGATCAGAAGCTGTATCTTGGCCAGACTTTGATCAATCATAACGAAACTTGGTACACTTCATCAGCACCATGATCCAAGGGTCCATGCCAAATTTGAGAACAGCACTACCTACAGGTCATGAGATTTTAAAATTTTATATTTTTGCTTATAACTTTTGAATACTTTGACAGAAAATTATGATCTTGGAGTCTTTCATTGGCTCATGGCAAATCAGAGGATACCAATATTGCCAGGATCAGACAAACCGTTTGTCCGCCATTTTGAAATTTGTCATATATTGTAATATCTTTTAAAATATTTGACATATCGGCACAATATTACGTAGAGATCATTCATAGCATGTCCTCTAGGTACCTGAAAAATTTGAACACAGTGCCACCTAGTGTTGTAGAGATATATGTTTTTTTGTAAAAACATAACTTTTGAAAACCTTTGTATTTTTTTGGGTGGCATTTCACGTGTGGCGCACTGTGATAAACGACAAGCGTTAATTCTAAAGGTCCTGGGTTTGATTCCCCTGTGGTGCAAGTTCTTAAAAGTTTGTGTAATGTTTTGTCTTTTGGTTGCTTTCTTTTGTGGCTCAGCATTGCAGTAACCTTTCAAACCTTTCTGTGCCTTTGGTGCTTGGCCCCTTTAAACGCTGTTTGCAACTTTAATTATTTTTCTGTTGTTATGCTGCAGGATGACATAGAGCTGGGTGTGATGAGTAGGGAAAACATTGAAAATGGCAGCGAGGCCTTAATACCAATGGTAAGACAACTCAAACTACTCTCTATGTGTATGAAATTGCATTCTCATGCTTCCCAAATTAAAGCTGCTGAATTATTGGGATCTCACAAGACTCATGGTTAGCCATTGTATCACACAGTCACATAGAATACATTACGCTGTCACCACTTCCTCTCAGCACCCAAAAACCACAGATAAACAAAAATGTAAATGACTGTCAATAAACTATGAATGTCAGTTAGTCATGTGAATGAGCTTTTGTTGTCTCACCTGCATTGTTTTCCATGTTGTTGTTGTTTTTCAGCTAAGCTCGCCTAATGCTGCTGTGCGATCATTTGACTGCATACTTGTAGCACATTTAGTTGAAGATCAAGATAATGAGAGATTAAGGAAAAAGCAGGAGGCCTACATCAGCGAGCTCAAATCGAAAAATTTTAATGTGACCGTGAGTTCTCAGTTACAGCCTAATAAAGGCCAATAATTTTTTATGTACAACTTTATGCACTTGTTTTCACTCTGCATTAACAGAAAGTCCACCATGATAACAAGATATTCTATGGTGTCCGTGCCCCTGAGGAAGTCTTCAACAAATATAAGTACCTGCTGAAGGTGTCTGATTCTTGTAACTGGAGTGCTGAATATGGAGGTTATGTCCAAAATACCACAAGGTGAGTAAGAAACCTTATCGATGTCATTTGTTGTATTCCAGTAGTTTACTGCAAAGTTTTTGTGTTGATTAATTTTATATACATAAGCTCATGCTAAATACTAATCCCACTTTGTCCAGGATCAGGATTGTCCATTTTATCCTTCACCAAACATTTATTGGGACAGGAGGTGGGTGAACTGCCTGTCATTTTCCTTCTTTTTTTCTTCTTTTTTTTTTTTAAATTGTGCATAATTTCCATGCACAAAATGTTGTAATACATTTGCATTTATTCCTTACTAGAATCCAAATACGCACACTCTTAGAAAATGAGGGGTCAATAAAGATAATTAAGGGCCATGTTAACGTTTCAGTATTGTTCCAATTTTAGTATATTTAATATGTTTCTGGAGATTATATACATTGTTTCAAGAATGGCTCAAAAAAAAGTTTCAGACATATTTTAGCATTTCCTTCAGAAATATTATTTAAGCCATTAGATATCTGTTTCTATCCTAATGGATAAATTTCACTTCACAATTGGTTGGCCACATTTAAACGTGTCGGGATTTCTCCTTTGACAATATTGGCCTCAAAATGAAGAAGTAAATTACTAAGAACATTATCACAAATCTAACTACACAGAATCTAATGTTACATACTAATGCTGCACTCTGATTACATGAACAGCCAGTTTATGCAGTACACAGAGAATGTTCGTAGGCCTCCATGTTAATCAGTTGTATTGTAATCCTTCTCAACACACCCAGAGGGCCTGAGGGATCTTATGAGGCAAAACGTGTTCGAGACCTTGTTCTGCCTCCATGAGGTAAAACCTTATTTGTTTGCTTTTTTTTTTGGTTTGTTCAGTGGCTCGGTTATTTGCTCTGATTGATTAAGCTCTGAAATATATTATTGATGTGTTTACATTTGTAGAGGACACAGCAGGAGTACCTGAAGAGAAAGTGGGCCAGCTGGGGGTCCTTAAAACATCTACTCAGCCAACCTGTTGATGATATCAGGTAAGGCCTGCTCTGTTGTTCTTTTAGAAACCCATCTCTAACTCTATTCTATTCAGTATTTGTTTTTTGTGACATTAGTTGTGCTTATTCCTCTGTGAATTAATAGTGCCTTACTGGCAACTTTAATGTGTTCTTGCAGGGACTACTTTGGTGAGAAGGTAGCATTGTATTTTCTATGGCTTGGCTGGTACACACGCTTGCTGATCCCTGCTGCCATTATTGGAGTGGTTGTGTTCCTTTATGCCCTGGCTTTCTTTGATTCAAACCCCCTCATGTGAGTGTGTGGTGTATATGAATGTGTAGATTATATGCCATAGTCAATGAACAAATTAGATGTTCTAAAGTCACTGAAGGGTTAATTATGTCTTTTTGTCTCTAATTATATCTCTTATTTGGTTCATGTTTTGACATAATTTCTGTGTTTTCTAGAAAGGAAGTCTGTGAGTCAAATGTTACTATGTGCCCAATATGTGACAAAAGGTGCCAAGCGTGGAAACTTTCTGACACCTGTTTTTATGCTAAGGTATTCAAATAAGACCTTAACAACACTGGTTTTCCTTGATTAGTTTGTTAAAAGAAAACACTAAAAGTCTGTATGTCTTCTGTTCTTTTTTTTTAGTTGAGCCATCTATTTGACAATGAAGGAACCGTGGCCTTTGCAATGTTTATGGCTGTTTGGGGTATGTATCGTTCTCCTGCTGTCGCTAAAACAAATATATCCAGACCATATCTATGCCTGATGATTTATTTTAATATGGTATGAATTAGCCACTTTGTTTCTGGAGCTGTGGAAGAGGCATCGATCGCTACACGTCTCTAGGTGGAGAGTCTTTGACTGGTGTGAAGATGAGGTGGAGTATTATTTAATTTGATAAATAATGTCTACCAGTACCAGGCCTTGATTTTTGAGTAATTTGTTTCTTGTAGCCGAATGTATCAGCAATTAAGTGATTTGCCAAAAGCTGTTCTCTTGGATTTAATTAAAGCTGTGTTGGGTCCACAGGAGGAACTGATCCTGGAGATTGTAAATGACCCACATTGTAAACCCAAGGAGTATAAACACTCATACCTACAGAGCATTCTTGTTCTTCTGCTGTTCACACTGGTGGTAAGACATTCAATTTAGTCCCTTTGCTGATTTTGTTCATGTGGACGTGTGTTACTCATTAACAAGCCCCACTTCAAATGTTGCCCTAAACCCTACGGTCATTTTTCACGTCTGTAAACCTGAAAAATGTGAACACGTGGTGCTCTTGTCTTTGAGCCCTTAAGGTGCATGAGAGTTAGAACGGCACCATTACAAACTTGATGTGTTACTACCCAATTAAATACTTGTGTGATTGTGGGTGAAGTGTTGATCATTTTTCATTCAAAGATGAATAATATTCAGTGTCATTTTGGCAGACACTTTACAGTGACAGAAATCACACAAGATCATGCCAACAATTGATGTGACAGACATGTGTTGTGAAGATCAGACTATGATAGATCCCTGTTCTTTAAATAAAACAGGCAACTCACTCACACCTGATTGTCATCCCATTGATTGAAAACACCTGACTCTAATTTCACCCTCAAATTCACTGCTAATCTTAGAGGTTCACATACTTTTGCCACTCACCGATATGTAATATCGGATAATTTTCCTCAATAAATAAATGACCAAGTATAATATTTTTGTCTCATTTGTTTAATTGGGTTCTCTTTATCTGCTTTCAGGACTTGTGTGAAAATCCGATGATGTTTTAGGTCATATTTATGCAGAAATATAGAAAATTCTAAAGGGCTCACAAACTATCAAACACCCCTGTAGCTTAAATCAGTAGCTTACAATCAGCTAATAAAGTTTTTTTGTTCCACATGAGTTGCAACCCTAAGTAAATTAAACCACACGTATGTTCTCTGAATGGTCCAAGCATATCACAAGGCATTTTAGCATAAGACACCACTGTTACCAACCCGTCTATTAAGAGCTCATAGAGGACATTGTTAAGCACTTTTTTGGAATGCAAACTGATCATCAGTCCTATGTTGTGTCTTTTTCACTGTGTGTAGCTGGTGGTGATCATAGGTCTAACGCATGCTCTGGTGATCTGCCGTGTGGTGTCTGCCATGCTCCTATCTGAGACCCATTGGAAGTTTCTGAGCGATAATGCCAACATGATTGCAGTGACTCTGGGAGCAGTGCTGCACTACATCACTATACAGATTATGACTCGGGTAAGAACCACCATATGGCACCACATTTACAAAGTCTCAGACTAAGGTTCTGTTTAGAGCTGGTATTAACATCCATGGACAGTGTCAAGTTCAGGTGTGAATGAGGTCAAATAGGTGGCCAGGGATGTATATTTCCACATTTCTAGTGTGAACAATAAACAGTCCAATTACATCCCTAACCACCAGACTAAAAATTGTCCTCAAGCAAAAGTATGATTACTTTAAAAATATTTTTTAAGCAAACTTAAAAGCTGTCATCCAAATAACAAATTAGGTAAGAGTAGGGCATTTTAATCAAATTTTTACTATTGTCTGTCTTTATTTGGTTTTATTCTGTTTTCTATTTTACTTTTCTTACTCTGTTCAGCACTTTGGTCAGCTTTGCTGTGTTAAATGTGCTATATAATAAAATTTACTTACTTACTAAGTATCTAAGTACTATAGCATGTTGCTCTCTACAAACATTCATGGATTTTGCATAGCCAATCCACCTATTCAGCATGTATTTTGAAAGTGGTAGGAAACATGGACAGTACCATAAACTCAAGATCAAACAGAGGACCGTGTAGCTGTGATCATTTTACATAATCAAAATTCTTAGTAATTAAAAGTAGTTATTTTATGATTCATTCACAGAAAAAAAATACAAACCTATCTAAAACAAAATAGCTGAATGTAACAAAGTAGAATTAAAACCGGTCTTACCCAAAAGGCTAAATGTAGTTAGTATGTTACTACCTGCCTTTGCCAACAACACTGAAGGACCAGTTAGTTAGCGATATTTATGTCTCTTGTGATCTACTTGTGATCAGATCTTAATGCCTAGTCTAAACAGGACTTTAGGAGTGTTAGATTTAGGATCAACTAGGTCCTAGACCAACTGGTGTTATAAATAATGTAGTATTAATAAATACAGGCAACATTTATCTAATTACAGCGTAGTCTACCATACTAGTTTCACAACAATTACAGTAATGCCTGTGGACCATAGTGACTGTCATGTGACTCTAGTTTCATGACATCACCAGTATAACTCACACACAGAGATTTAAATGCTGGGGTATTTCCCATCATTCAGTATGACATATGAACTCTACAAATGGGATTAAAAACAAGTATCTGTTGCCCTCCTGAACATATGTAAACATTCTTATGAATATCTGAAACATGCAATGTGTTTGAACTTCAGAGAAACTGCTCTCACCGGTTGGTTCAGTTCATGTATTTTCTCATCAGATGCAGTCTTCGCAGTCTTGCTTATTTTTAAAATCTCTAATTAAAGAGCATTGAATGGTCAATGAATGGTGTCACAACTTTTGTTTCTTTGCAGGTGAACAGATTTGTGGCATTAAAGCTGTGTACATTAGGTAGGTATAGAAAGTCAAGCAATTATTCATGTGTAACAATTTGATTCTTCCACCTATTATGTGTTCAGTGGTGAAAAACACTGTAAATAGAGCCAAATGACTCATAGACACTGGTTGAACAGGTTTCCTCAGTGAGGTGTACATCTAAACAGTGTGCATTGCTGAGTATTTCTTTACCTGTCCTCTCTGTACACTCATATAGTTTGGCAGTTTTATCAAGCACAATATTTTCTTTCCAATTATAAAATAATTCCAGTGCATTTTTTTCAACAAAACACTTGTTTCAAAACTATTGGCACCCCACTATTAAATATTAAGCATGTCCTGGAAAGAAAAATAGGACTGTATTCCTGTATTGTCTAACAAGCATGTGTGAATAATGATATGCCTTTATACAGGAAATACAGCTCTTTTATATTCTAAGCTTTGTGCACATGGCCTTCCCTTTTTAATTCACTCACAGGTTTTCATTAGGGTTCCAATTTGATTTGGATGCATGTTTGCGCTCTTAATTCTTAATCTTCTGGCAGAGGATGGTGGTATGGTCATATAATTCCTGACAAATTATAT
This sequence comes from Stegophilus panzeri, assembly GCA_024331685.1. NCBI lineage: Eukaryota > Metazoa > Chordata > Actinopteri > Siluriformes > Trichomycteridae > Stegophilus > Stegophilus panzeri. Next base: position 6,464,566 of record JANDJT010000164.1, read on the forward strand.
ATGACCCTGATTTCCCTTAATTTCATATTTACCGTTTAATTTTATTCCATAGATATTACCTCACTCTTGGAGGTAAACCGTCATCTGCTTTTGTGATTTTCCCCAAACTGTTTTTGGGTTTATTTATAGATTGGTTGGTTTTTATATGGTCAAAAGTAACAATAAAGTTCCTGGATAATGTAAGAAATTAAAAAGTAGAATATTTTCAAGGATATGCATTAGAGACAAAATGCAATTATAAGAAAAGAAAAAAAAAAGTGTTCTTATAAGAATAATGTCTGCTAGGGAAATAGTGAAGGGTGCCAGTAATTTTAGGGTTGACTATATGTGGCTAATCCATCTGGCATTGTGTATCCCTGCAGAAAAGACTCGCTCATTTGCAGCCACAGAGAGGAGCTTTACTGTGAAAATGTTCACCTTCCAGTTCTTCACTCTCTTCTCCTCTCTAATATATGTGGCCTTTTTTCTGGGCAGGTAATGACTATCCTTGCAGGTTTGTCTTATATCCGATTTACGGATGTTTTTTTTTTTTTGGATGTGGATTACAGAACCTTAAAACTAATATAAAAATCTATAAACTATCTTCTGTCTTATTGACAGTCAGCAGTATGTGTAGTACTAAATGATCACTTATACTTTGCTCAGGATTAATGGCCACCCAGGCAACTATGTACGAATAGCTGGAAAATGGAGACTGGAGGAGGTAAGATTTATACATTTACAAATCCCATAATTTTACTTCAAAACTTACCATTTAGATTGTAGCTGTCACCAACAAACATACAAGAATAATATAAATAGCTGTGTGTAGCTAATGTCATGCATCCATTGCATTTTAGTGCCACCCTAGTGGTTGCCTTACTGACCTCTTCATTCAAATGGCCATCATTCTCCTCCTCAAACAAACCATCAACAACATATTTGAGTTTACTGTGCCGTAAGTGATTTTAACTAAACTAGTAACTGACCCACTTCTTAAAGTTGATTATCTTATTAAGGTCACTTGTTTTCCTCCAGGTGGTTTAAGCTTCGTCTTAAACATGTAACATTTAAAAAAGACCTGAAGAAGTGTGGTAGCTGCAGAACGTCATCATGTAAAGAAGACGGTCCTGGTATTGAGCTCTGTGACATCTGCAATCTCCAGGATTGGCTGAGAAACTACCATCTGAATACTGTCCATGCCTTCAGTTTGTTTAATGAGTTCTTAGAAATGGGTAGGTGTGTTTGAACATAAACCAAAAACAAAACAACAACAACAAAAAAAACTCAGAAAAGCATTCACCCTGTTGTCAGGAAATAAAGATCAAATCCCAATGATAACAGAGCCATAAGGGAGCAAAATTGGCCATGCTCTCTGGGTGGGAGGGATGGCATACTCATGTTGAAAAGATGTGGGTGGCTGACACATGTCTCAAAGGAAGTATGAAGCCTTCACCTTCCCTGATTGGTAACTGTCGAATGATAATGGAGAGCTGGGTGGGAATTGGCAGGTGACTAAATTAGGGAGAAAATGGGGGAAAGACGTGTCAGTTCTGTCTATCATATTGCCTTTGTATCCTGAAAATGCCCTAGTTATTACTCTCTCCATTAGGTCATGTGCACTGTGTCGCATTTCAATTGAACAATAATTTGCCATTCTCCCCTCTCTGTAGTTATCCAGTTCAGTTTCACAACCATCTTTGTAGCAGCATTTCCCCTGGCTCCGCTTCTTGCCCTCATCAACAACATAATTGAGATCAGACTGGATGCCATTAAAATGTTGAACATGGAGCGCCGCCTAGTGCCAATGAAGACAAATGACATTGGTGAGATGTGCTTACTTTCACCTGTGCATGTAATCATTGTAAAAGAATACTCAGAATATCAAGGTTTGCAAATTTTTTCGACTGCCTTGTTACCTTGTATGTTTTACATGTGCACGCAGGTGTGTGGACTAGAGTTTTAGAGGTAATCGGGGTGGCAGCAGTCATTGCCAATGGACTGGTAATCGGCATTTCATCTGAATTTGTTCCTCGTCTGGTATATCGCTATCGTTTCGGACCATGTTCCAATGGAACAGCCACAGACTTGCAGTCAGTATCAGTATCAGATCCCGTCATCTTATATTTATGTCAGAATATGTGCAAAGTTTCACTACATTTACAGCCTTGATGTGTAAAATAACAAATAATAAGATACACTAAGCTGTGTTTAGGCTTGGTATTTAAGTGCTAGAAAAAACTCTACAAAAAGAGCTGAGAGCTATTTTTAAGTAAATTATTTGTGTTTATCAGGTGTATGGCAGGCTACACGGACTACACACTCACCACTGCACACATGTCTGATGCAAATGTGCGTAAAGACTTCACCCCTTACCAGATGATGATACAGAGTGGGGTAAATATCAATCAGTGCAGGTGAGGTTCTGGAAAACATTTACTTGTATTTGTTATGGCACAGACCAAAACATTCTTGAACCCAGCCAATCACTATATATATGTATATATATGGTTTAATGCTGTAACAGGGGTGAAAAATTGAAGCCAAAACATCTCTGAGCCCCACCCATGGCTGATTGCAGTAGAAATTTTAACCCCACCCATTCCCATGTTAGTGACTGGAACACAGGCCAAAATTACATTTATACAAACAATTTTTAAGAATAGTGTTCTGTCAGTTTTACAAGGACAGTTGACCCTGATATTTCCCCCATATTTTTCCTCATGATAATGCATTTTATAAGTTATTTTAGGATAAATAAAAGGATGTGGTTTGTGAGGTGATTGACAGTTCTGGACAGGTGAGCCTGATGAACATGCACACACTTTTCATGTGCACACTACGAGCATGAAGCAAGGGAGTGTCCATGATCAATATGGGCAGCTGAGAGGCGGATGCACTGTCTGACTGAACTACTGATCTACTGAGTGTGCTCTGGCTCCATCACCACTTTTGACCTACTGTGCAAACTCAGTCAAGATGTTTCAATTCAATTCAATTTTATTTATATAGTGCTTTTAACAATGGACATTGTACCAAAGCAGCTTTACAGAAACATATAAACACAGGATACAGATTTTAAGTGTGTGAATTTATCCCTATTGAGCAAGCCAATGGTGACTTTCAATTCTACAAAATTTAGGCTTCAAAACTGCACAGTGGGAATAAATGACACCTGAAGTGTTTTCCTCTTATATCACAGTAACTTACCAAAGATTATATTTTCTTATTTAATAAAGAACAACACATCATAGTTGTTTTTTTTATGCATGTGTAGTTATGTTTAATGTTGTGGGGAGTTCACAGAACAAGTTAGTGCCTGCCTCAAATAAGATTATTATTATTATTATTATTATTATTATTATTATTATTATTAATCATAATCATAATCATAAACATAGATTACGTTGTTACTGAGAAACTGGAAAGCACAAATTATGGTCAATTAATGTTTCCTTACAGATAGTAATGTCAAAGATTATGCAATTTTATTTGTTAAATAAACAACACATTTTAGTCCATTTATAAATAACCGACTATATTCACTGTCCCGGTGAATGAGTTGCTATAGAAATGATAGTACAAGAAATGGTAGTACAAACGCATTATTATAAACCTGTGATTTGCACTGAAGTCAGCACTATTGTCAGAGTTGCTGTTATAGAAATTTAATCAACACCTTCTGACAACAGCAATGTTCTATAATTTTTTTTACGTACAGCCTAAACATTTTAGAATCTGTCAGATAAACTGAAGATGAGAAGTTGGTAAACTGATAAAACTAGTGAAAACCTTCACTAACATGTTTTTGTCATTTTCCAGCTACAAAGCTTACCGCAATGAACATGACCATAGCTTCACCTCACACTACTGGCTCATACTCGCAGCCCGCTTTGCTTTTGTCATCTTGTTTGAGGTATGATCATTAGCCCTGTCTATCACACTGTACATATTAGTATCTGTTTATTCCTTTATAATCTACGTTTTCTAAATGTGTCATAGAAATTTTATATACTTTTTGTTTGCCTTTTGGCCAGTCTTAACAAAATAAATACACATAATTGCTAATAATAATGAGTTGGGATCATGCTAACTCAGATGGACTATGCTAGTTGATCTCTGCTAGCATTGATTGATAGACATCTTAGAATTTACTTTCAAATGATAGAGCTCTTTCCTTAAATTTGATAATAATCTAGGGCTTACTTTGCTTCTCTTGTTTAGAGAAATATATTACATACAGTCACTGTAATTTCTGAATGTTAATGAATATTAGGTTCATGCTAGTTGGGACGGACGGCATGATGCTAAGTGATCTCTGCTGGCTTTTCAAATACACATCAGAATTTATGCTCAAACAAAGGAAGACTTTCCTGTAAACATTGTAATAGTTCACTGTGATCTTCCTCTTCTTCTCAATAGCATGTTTTAGTGGTGTGTAAGTTTATCCTTGCCTGGTTTGTGCCTGATAACCCCATGCGGGTGAAGAACAACAGACTACATGACAAACTGAGCAGGCTGAAACAGGAATTACAGTGAGTAATGTAGACAGAACTTCGGACAAATCTTTCTTGTTCTTCGTTTTGTCATATCTCCAAGTTGCTTTTTATCCCTTTTTTATTGTCTTTAGGGAACAGAGTGCACAATACGACAACAGGACTACCGATGTTTAATTAACGAAGGTCTTTTTACTGATAACTCTCTTGAAAAAGTTCTTACAAGGACTATGTTTACATTGAGAATGCCTTACTGCCTTATATGTAAATGATGGAGAGATAAGAGAAACGGATTTCAGCCACAATTTGCATTGTGACTGAAGGTTAGAACCACTTTAGTGTTGTATATTAATTGCATCTCCATTTTTGCTAGCCAAGACTCATACATTTCATAACACTATTTGTTTTTGTTTTTTGTAATTAGGCATTTGAAAACTAAAATTTTTTTTTAGGGATAGACAGTGCAGGACAGTCATTTTGGCAAGCTTAATACACCTGGTTAACATTTTAAAAGTAACCTGCAGCAATAAATTTGTGAGGTTTTAGAGGAGGGCAGGAGAAGGTACTCTTGGGAAAGGTGGATATATAAAACTTTTTTAAATATTGAAGGTACATAAAGTATGGAATTACCTTTTAGGTGCACCTTTCAAGGTGAAGGATACATGCAAAGGGGCAAAAGGTGTATGTTTTCAGATGCCAACCCAGCAACAAGGCGTGTTAACAGTTGTTTTTTTTTTTTTTTCCTGAGCGTGTAACCCATAGCTTGCACAGTGTTTGTATGTGATTATACAGTGGATGATAATCACCCTTTCACAGGTCCATGCTATCCTAATTTGTATTGTTGCTATTGTATTTGTTAATCCTGTTACAGGAGGAAAAATTATTCAACTTCATTTGTGCTATAAGAACTCGTTAAGATCGATTAATATTGCAGATCACATTGTCCCCACTTGATGGCAGTAGTGGCAGGGTTGAACATGAAACATGAAAAATATAGATGCTTTTAGCAAACACTTTTATTTTAGGCTATTTTTTTTTTTTTTTTTTTTTTTTTTTTTTTTTTTAAACATACAGTGAGCAACAACAGTGCCAGACTAGATGTCATAACATTTTGCAGTTTACGAGTTGTGTGTGTGTGTGTGTGTGTGTGTGTGTGTGTGTGTATGGTTTTATTTATTTTATTTTTTACTTTTTTTTTTTTTTGGTTTTTTTTTTGTTTGTTTTTTTAAACTATGTACCGGTGTTCTTTTCTATACATTCAGTATGAAGGGATAAATTTTGGATGATATGAGTTAAATTAAATTGTGGTTGAGTAGTTGTAATGCTGCACAAACACAAACTGTGAATGTATTAAACCCCAAGCTTCATATGGAATTCATATGGAATTACATTCAGGTCTGAAATGTTTGATTATAATATATTATGAGGAGATCACATGGAAATGTATAGTTTTCCTTCATATGTTTGATAGATGTATAAGAATGGAATGGAATTTGTTTCATGTAATTTTTCTTTCCCCCAGTGATGTCAGTTTGTAGTGTATCTAGATAAAATGATAGATAAGATGACTTGTTAATCAAATATTATGTTTCATATTACATAAAAAGGTCAAATTGCACTAATGTACATTATAATGACATGGTTTATCAGTACTCTTTTATCGCTATTATATGTTTGCTTGTTTCATAGTGATTGCACATTAAAACCCGTCGACCTGCAGTTGAATTTACAGACTTTGACCTGAGGGGAAGGGATGTGTTTCATGTATAAGTAGTTGTACTTTTGTTTGAGCTAGGAAACATTTAGTGACCACTTACTCAGGTTAAAAACTACCATAAGGGCCCTTTTTATGTATGTAATTAAGACTGTTGTCCGTCTGTTACTTTGCACAATTTGCCCTCAACTCCATCCATCAGTGGAAAGGGTCTGCCATTTTTTACCAAACCCCAAACTGATCCACTGTACACTGCACAATACATAATGCAGATGCAAAAAAATATATTCATTGTGAAGCTTGCTTTACATCAGTGGACTTTCATAATAAATTCAACAGCCCCTTCACTCTCCATTGTACACCAGGTGTCAGTGTATTTCAGCCAAAGAGATATTAAAGTTGTTGTGCTTCCCTGGTGATTTTCATAGTAACTGCTGTATAATTGGTTGCACTTTATTTACTTGAAAAATTGTTCCTCTTAAAACAACAGAAGAAACAGTGTAGCAGAATATCATCTTTTCACATTTATACATAATGCACAGGCTAATAAAGTTTGAATCTCTGATATTTTCCCAGCCAAATCTAGAGCGTTGGCTTTCCAGAAGTTAACACAGATGCCAAGAGTGCATTCTTATTAATATGCTTTCTCAGATGCATGCATGGGTCTTCCTATGCATTTTGCATTTGTGTGTATGCACATAAGTATTAGCATATATGATAATCATCATATTTAGCGTGTATATTTTCATTAGCGCATATATAAAGATTTCCACCAAAAATTTTATTTCTGCTACAGTTTGATTGTGATGATACCTTAAAACAAGGATAAAATAATTCACAATCTTTTATTTATTTATTTTTTTTTTCCCCCTTGGACCATATTTTTAGATTTTTATTGTGTGGTATTTTACCAGCTTTATACATACCTAGCCAACGACACACAAACCAAATACCCATAAATCTGCCTTGGTGTTGCTTGCAGAAGCATGGTTTCCATTTAAAAAAAGAAAAGAAAAAAGGGGATTAAAGGTTTTGTAATATATTTCCCACCATTATGTGCCGTTTTCATTAAAATATCTGCTTAGAGAAAAAACATTGCTCTTTGTAGTTGCCACAGGCTGTAAATTGGGGGGGGAGGAAACAAACAAACAAACAAAAAAAAAAAAACACACACAACACAATAGATGGACCAACAACACCCAACCAGTCAAGGGTCAACCGGTCACTTTTCATAAAGTTCCGCCTCTTAAACTAGCATTTAGGTGTTTTAGTCTTGGCATGTTTTGTGGGCATGGCTTTTTACAGAACATTTAAGGGAAGGGATTTTGTATTTGTTGAGATTTTTTAGTTTTTAAACAGCCATCAAAATAGTTGACTGCATCTTTAATGCCATAATTAACCTTGGTATCACTGTTCTTTTGCCCAGCAATAGAAAGGCATCCCCTCCCTCCTTGCACACCATGTTCCCAGGATAAGCTCTGGACCTGGACGTTTATCTTGTTTTTTTTTTATTTGTTTTTTAACGAACTATTCCATAATCCGATTTTTACTTTTGCTAAATCTTTTCAAGTAATGCCATAACGTTTACTTAAATGGAGCAACTTGAAACCATATTTAAAAACATCTATGCTTTAAACTGCATAAGCTTGTCTATAATCAGTGGTGACCCATTGCATTTTAGTCTGACCTCTGAGTAAAAAAAAAAAAAAAAAAAAGGATATATTTACGATGCATTTTGTGAAGTAAATGTCCAATGTTTGAACCCGTTCTTAAAGCACAGAGCAGCTATTTTAAGGAACGAAGAGACTCAGAGGCTCAGAGGCTATTTTGACTTTTGTTGAACCATGCATTTTCCAGTTTTATGATCTATTATAGTCTTTCCAGTAAGTGCTTGGGGGGGGAAAAAAAAAAAACGCAGAACATGGTCAGTTCTGAAAAAAAATTAGTGTGTTTATTACAATTAAAATTCATAGTATTGCACTCACTGACATTCATTTCTCTCAATATTTTACACATTGTAACTCCCTTTTCTTTTTCTGTTTCTACCCCTCACTGTCCCTTGTTCCCTCTCAATGGACTGCACAGTGAGAAGTCAACAATAAGCATTTGAGATAAGGTCAAGCCAAACCCCAAGGTCAGCATTTCTGGCTAAAGTCCATCAGCTTCCTGACATCTGTTTTTGATCTTTCCTTTTACATCTCTCAGTCTTCTGTTATTTCCCATGTTTTTTCCAAAACACCCCTTTCATACAGCTATTACCATTTGCACCCATACAACAGAAAGACTGTGCAGAAAGACTGTGAGGGCAGACCGTCTGGTCATTGCCTAGTGAGATAAATGTGTATCCTGTCAACCTTTAAATCCTCCCACGTTTGGAAAACATCACCCGGAACTATGTGCTCCTGATACACAGATGGACGCCAGACAGAGCGAAACAAAGTTAAAGTTAAAACAAGAAAAAGGTAGACATGATAAAACAATTTTAGTAAAACACTACCAGTGGAAGATTTTATTACCAGTACTAATGTAGTGAAGATTCATTTCTTCAGTTATCTTTATATGAGATGATCATGATGTTAATTATAGATGTCTGAAAACAATAGAGGTGTAATGTTTAAATTGGCAACGTGACGCCAAATTTTTGGTTAATGTGTTAAGATAAACATATTGTTGAGGTACCATTACAGTCTCTCATGTAATACTTTCATTTCGGTATTTAAGTCAGTCTGTTCTGCTACAGATGCTATACTAAAAGTGATGTTACTGTAATCTCTTCTACGACAAAAATGAATGAAAACTCAAATCTCTTAAACAGCAAAGCTTGGAGAGTGATACAGAAAAAGCAACAGAAAAAGCTAAATGAATCAAGTATTAGAAGCAAATAAACTTGATTTATAATACCTTTTCTTTTGTTTCAAATCCAAGTCCAAATTTTTCTAAGAGCATGTCGGTACTAGGCACTACATCCTTTAAAAAAAACTCCATATACAGCACTGCTAAATAGCTCAACATGTTTGGAAGAAACTGTTAATCATGTGACTAGTTGGATGGCCAAAAGTACATCACATCACTCCACTCCACAAAGGAGAGCTACATTACAAGCATAACATTAAATCCCAACCCAAATGAGACACAGCCTCTTGTATTGCTCAAAAGCACAACTGAGATTCAGTCCTAGTTTAAAATGCTAGAATACTTCTTTCTGATTGTCAAGAAAACAAATATGAATTTATAGGGTTTAAAAAAAAATTATAATAACTCTAAAAATTCTAAAATAACGAGGGCACCAAAACAATTGAAAATGTTCATAACAGATAGTAGGGGGAAACATCTAGCATATTTCAACACTGTGAGTCATGTTTGCTGACAGATAAAAGCATTAAACACATCCAAACACACACACATTCAAACACACTATGGGCTACTAGACATAGCATGACAATTCTTTTCCTGGGCAGTTTCTTCATCGTGATCATGGATGGGTGTACGCACATGCTGACGAATTGAGTCGGCAAAAACAGTCCACAATGTTCATTATTCCTTATATGAAATGGTGCTAATCCAAAATATCCATCCAGTTTCATCCCACTCCATTAGCGAAAAAAAGAGTCATCTTCACAGAAATCCACAGCAAATCAAACTTGGTAGGAAAGAGGAAGCAAAACAAAAAGCACCCAAGCTCAGTCCAAACATTAGAGGGACGTCCGCAGGATGTTGAGCTTGGTGGAAGACTTGGTTATTCATGTTAAGTTTAAGCTTCACACAGGTACAGATGTTGAGGATTTCTAAGTATGATTAACTCAAATCGTATCAGTAAAGTCTCGTCTCGTGAACCCCTTCTGCAAAATGGAAATAAAAAAAAGAAGGTACAACAGTAAAGAACTGCTCACAGAAAACACTATTGTATTGTTTGTTCAGCTATTCATATATATATATATATATATATATATATATATTAGTTACTGTGTGAGCTTATTACACTTTTCTCTAAGAAATCTGTCAATTTGTCAAATCCTGGGGTTACTTTTGTTCTTTCTGATAATGCCTTTTATATTTATGAATTTAAAGGTTCTCCATCATTAGTATGGGTCTTCCAAAACCCTCGACTGACACTCCACACAAAACACACTTTGGGTCTTCCAAAACTCTTCCAAAATGCTCACTTCTTCAGCTCTGTGAAAATTCAGTATTATCTGTAGTAGGTCTTCTGATGGCTGTTTTTATGACCCCATTGACACGACTGCTCACAGCTTACTGCTAGAGAGTTTTTATCTGTTTGAACTTTTCATGCCTTAAATATGACTTGACACAGTAAATGTATTGACTCTTAATTGCCTTAATAAGGCACATTCAAATAAATTAACTAAAGTATGTCAAGAGGAATGCAAACGTTTGCACTCAACTTTATATATAGTATATAATTTCAACAGTATCCATGTCAATTCTTGAAACTGGAATAAAACATTGGGACAAAATCAGTTGCAAACTTATTAATCCACACCCAGTGAAACCCCTATAGCATTGCAGGCAGATAGTACACAAGCTTGCAATGAAAGGTGTTGGTTATTGTTGAACCATGAAGATTACTGCCTCAGCGCAAACAGATAGGCCATGCTGACTTGGTGGAACAATGCTTTGTGCATTCCTCTGTCACATTCCACACACCGCACTTATCTACCCAAAGCCATTATGAGTCAAAGTGCATCATGTGGGAAATGTGCTCAGTGTAGTGTTGCTCAAAAACAGTGGCAACTTCAGAAATGTCTTTTGGAAGCACAAATTTGATCCTATTATGCTGTTCAAATACAGCCAGCTCATATCAACCATGAAAAGACAGTTCCTTTGATTCAGTCTGTTCATTAACCCTCCTATTATGTTTGGGGGAAAAAATACATCCGTTATGTTATGGGTCAAAATGACTTCCACACTTTAAATACACACAAAAACAGCACAGAACAGCTTAAAACAGTAAACCTTTATTATGGATCGTCTCGGACAAGCCATAAGAAGAAATATTTGCATATAAAGTTCATGACCCTAAACGAGGAATGTCAAAAAAATTCAAAAAGAAAAAGAGAGATTAACCCGTATTTCAGACATCTCAAATGTGGAAATTGGTCAAATTGACCCATAACATATTAGGAGGGTTAAGTAAGCAATAAAAAAAAAAACTTGGGATGTGCTGTTATTGAAAAATAGTAAATGATATGGTAGTGATGCAACATGAAGTAGAATTACTGTTTCCACGCTGAAATGTATTATTTTCCTATACCATCATATCCCATCATCCCATTTTTAATGTTTTTTTTTTTAATTAAAGAATGACATGTACTTTTTATCTATTTATAGTTAATGTTGTAGAACATCTGCAAAACAAGTTCATCTGTTGTCACTGTAGAAACAGCTATAAACAATTATTCCCTCTCCAGCCTCTATTTTGTCCCTCTGTGTAAGTTAAGACAAAAAAAATGTAACTTGTCATATTACAAAAAAAAAGACGCAAAGTGCAACACCATCTATCCTGAAGATAGGATTCCAAATGTTTTTAATCAGATATGTGGAGCGTCTGCCAAACAAATCTTTGTGTTACTATTGTTGTTACTATAGAAACTATAACATATTAGAACGAGCACATTAATATAAACCTGTGATTTGCCTTACAAATTGCCTTACTGTCAGAGCTGCTAGAAAATGAATCAATCATCTGATGAACCTAAATCAAGAATTCAACAATGCAGCCTATTCAACAATAGGCATTCAAGAATGCATGGGTACAAAATATACCATAGTAAAGTGAAATAAAAATGTACCAATGAGTTAATTATAGTATAATATACAGCAATAGATTAAGCTGGAGCATGTCAATGTGTCAAGAGTCATAAAAGTAGGTGCATAAAGCTTCCTCTTTTAGTTTGTGTTGTGCATTTGTAGAGGATATTGTAAAACGTTAATCAGTAACAGGTTTTGGGTAAATGGTCAATCAACTTGGTTACATAACTGTAGAAAAGACTGATAAGCCTTGTAGGATGAGCAACAGCGCAAAATAAACAACACCTGTGCAACAGAAATATGACCATGTCCAGCAATACACCAGTCAATATCTCTTAATAAACCGTCTGTTCTGTGGTCCTGCAGTTTCCACAAACCCTTTGTATTTGAAAAAAAAAAAAAAAAAAAAAAAAAATATCTCTCTAAAACTGTAATATCAGTCTCACCTTCTTGTAGTCTTTATGGAGCTTGGTGTACTGAAACATGTTACACAGCACTGTGGAGGCGGCCTTAGCTGCCTTCACCTTCCCTGGACTGAGACACAGAAGGAAAGCAGAAACATGAGAACCACCCACTGGACAATACACAGGACAATTTACCTAAATAATGAACAAGTCATATAACACGACAGTGCAGGAGTAGGAGTGGAGGAGAAAGGCTTGAACAGAGAGCAGCTGGAGGGTAAAATATCTAGGGCTTATATTCTAGACAAAGTGAAATTTTAACATAGCAGGAAGGTTTTTTTGTGCCTTGAAAGCATTTGCATCATGGCTGATTGCTTAAACACTGCAAAGAAAGTCATGACCAGTCATGAACAGCTTGGCCATCATTATGCTAGGGAATAAACGTGTAGAATACTGTATCTGAACTCTTTCAAGTTATTGTCATGCTCTTTGATTAAACATCGTAACCTGGAACAGTGCTTCAATAGGATCCAGCCCGGCTTCCATAGGATCCTACTGCATATACAATCACACTTCATTGTAATACAGCAAAGCTCAATGTTTTATTGGACAAATCCATTTAAAAACTTTTTTTTTTTTAAAATGTACATTTTGCATCCAGGTAGCACTTGGACACAGTGCTTGAGTGGATGTCACTGAAGTCATCACTGAGTGCTTTTTCATTAAAAATTAATCATTCATCTCAACATCTATTGTACAGTAGATTTATTTTTGTTCCACCTGGAAGCCCTATATGATGTGTGAAAACTGCCAATAATTGAAACCGTTATGCACATGACTGACAACATTTCAGCATTAAAACCTCCATCTTGGTGATTGGGTGTTCAATGCTTTTGCAGTAATTAATTAATTAATATTAACGTACACTAAATGAACACCCAGATTTAGGCCTTCAACAAACTGTTGCCACAAAATTAGAAGCAAACAATTGTCCAAGTTGTCTTTGTACAGTATCTCTTTACTGGAACTAACAGGCCTAAGCCAAACATTGAGTGTCTTGTCCTACTGAACACCTTTGGGATGAACCAACATCAGTGCCTGACCTCACTATTTCTCTTGTGGTTGACTGGGAAAATTCTCACAGCCACACTCTAAAGTCTAGTGGAAAGCCTTCTCAATGGGATGTTTAAAAAAAATATATATATATGGGCAGGTGTTCACAAACTTTTGGCCATATAGTCTAAGTACATACATTTTCTGCACAGTGATTTGTGCTAATACTCTAATACTGAGTTTGAGTTCACCCATTTGCTTTTTGTTTGCTAGTATGTACTATTAGCAATAATTGGTACCTTGCTAGCATCTTTTGGACGTCACAGTTAGCAGGTAATGTTGTCAACCTGGTTTTGTTGAAACCCTATGATTCTACTACTTGGGAGGAGAGACTCAAATTAAAACAGGAGAGCAGACTGATACCCAACCCTAACATTACCTTAAAAAAAAAAAAAAAACAAAAAAAAAAAACACAATGAAAATTTCACCCTTTCCTTTCCACCCTCTTCCTTTTTCCACTGAAAATAAAACTGTTTAAAGCTTATTTTTTTACTGATCAAATCTGTTTTTAAAGCTTGTTTTGCTGGTTTCTTGCTTGTAACCAATACACATTATGCTGGTCATGCTGGAAACCAGCTATGCTATTTTAAGCTGTTTTTTCCCCCTATTGTTTTTTCCCCTCTGCAGGACTGTTTACATCTAGGTTTATTATGTATTATTTATTTATTTATTACCAAAAAGCAACCTTACCAAATGAAACACGGGGGGTAAATGATGCACACCAGGTGAAAAACAAACACACAAATGGGGAAACTTGTTTTGTCATAACTATCGCTTGAAATGAACTTTGTAGCTGTGGCTAGTTGTTTTCCAAATTTGTAGCCAGTTCTTATGTTTATTAACCATCCTAAATTTAAGAAAGTATGAATATTATGTTCATATAATCAATCAATTAATTAGTTATTCATTATTAATATACATGTCCAATATTTTATCCTAAAAGAGATCAACAGTTACATACTTAAATATGTGTACTATATTCCCTTGCTGTACTAACTACAAACAGTTTATTTTTGCCTGTTATGTTGTTTTGGTCACAACATGGAAAATTGACAAAACAGCAGCTCATCATCAGCTGGGTCATACCACCTGTCCACCATTTTTACCTGAAGCCTTTGTTGTTTTTTTTCCTTTTTAGTACTTGCATATTTTCAACTTGGTCACCTAACACTAGCTGTAGGCTATGTCATCACATTTGGCCCAGCTTAGCTTCCACATGGTGAGTGTAAACTATATATAGAAATTACAGTTTACACATCAGGGTACCAAAAGTGTCAAATTTTACCCACAAGCGAGCATGTTTTAATTTCTGTAGTCCTGTACATAACTAAATATGGATCTTATTAATCTTATTTCAATCGGAGTATGCTCTGAAAGGCAGACTAGCTTATCTTCTCTACCTGTTATCATGAGACGTCTTGATTCCAACCAGTTTGGGCAGGCCATCAAAGTAAGTCACGTCTCTTGCAGCCAGTGAACTAGCCATGACCAGGTTATTGAGAATGCCACAGATGTTGATCACCACATCATTGGATGGCTCTTTCTGATGCCCATCACCAGGCAGCTTGGGCACCAGGATATTCACCACTTTCGTAGCTACAGTAAGGGATAGAAAAAAAAGATATCATGTTAGGTCAGTGGTGGTGACAGATGATGAAGGCATTCCACTGGTAAACTAGAAGAGTTTAACAGAATGAATGGGGAGGAAATAAATTGCAGCCAGACAGAAAGTATGGGTGGAGACACTCAACAAGAATGAGGCAAGTGAGACCTTGGGAAAAATAGCACAGAATTTAGACATGACAAGACAGAAAGGAGAGACAGAGCATGATGTGGAGTGGAGTGGAGTTGTAAAAGACAGAGTTTGATGGAAAAAGTAGTCATTATGTTTGAGTAAGAACGAGAAAGGGCAGGAGTTTAAAATCTCAAAATGGCTTAATTCCATGTGGTGGTTCTTTGCTTGTGCAATTAAAAATTTCCAGCATATGGTTTTGAGTAAAAAAAGAAAAAAAAAAAAGAAAAAAAAAAGTAAAGAAAAAAAGAAGCCAGTTTGGCTGTTTAAGTAGAATTGTGTAATAAGCACATTGCAAAACTCTGAGTAAAAACCCCAAAACGCTCATCAAATAACGGTTAAAAGAGAGAGTGAGAGAGAGTGAAAGAGAAAGAAAAAGAGAAAATGGACAAAGCAAGGCTGGTCTCATAATTGTAAAAAAGGAGAAAGTGGTCATGGAGGATATTTTCTTTTGTACAACGAAAGGTTATTTAAGGTAAAGGAAAAGGAACCAGTGTTACAAAGACATCTTTTATGATCCTTTTGAATATCTTTGCTGTAACCAAGTGAAACTGAGCCAAGCAGAATCACAGATATTTATCTCCTCAGGAATTAAGCACATCCACTAGTGCCTGGCACTGACCCATATCTGCCTTGTCCTTGGAGTGCCGAGACAGATTCCTCAACAGACCGGTGAGAGAACGCAGCTCAGCGTCGGTTGGGGTTCTCAATTGATCCAGAATCACAGGTAGCATCCGCTCCTGTTCCAGTGCTACACGACTCAACACCGACGCCCACTGAGGGATGGAGATTGAGAGATGAGAGACAAGATCAGAAAGAGAGAAATGTTAGGAGTGGGGAAATTCGGATAACTATCTCAGATGAGGAAGTAAAACAGATAAAGCAAATCTAGAGATAAGCCATGAAATAACTACATTGAATTGCAAGGAAGAAGGAATGACAAATCTGTTTTGGGGTGTGGGGGGAAAGCAGGTAATACTCGCCTTTTGACTACTTTCAGGCCAAAGTTTCCATCAATAAAATCATGTCCTTGAAACACTGTCGAAACTTCCTCAAAATTACGAAAGCTTTATTCTGTACGTAGAACGTCCTTTTTAGTATTCATGGAATGTTCCAAGAACTACTTCTTGCTACTAGACACTGGACCACGTGTCCTATTTTTCGACTAACATTACCCAGCTGATCTGATAATGTTATGGAGATAACCCTTGTCAGCAGGGTACATGATGCCATGGAGATTAAAATCTAAAATGCACATTGTATTGTATCTGTAATGCAAAATGCATTGACAAATCTTCAACTACATAAATGTTATCAACTATTTTATGGCAGTTTAAAGGGAAGTCTCTACGTTTACACAAAATGGTACAAAAAACAAAACTAGAACTTCCAAGGAGTCGCAGTTCTGCCTTGATTTTGATGAAAGACATTAGAGGATACTGGACAGATTGCTTTGAGCTAACAGAAAGACTATGACAACTCTCAACCATTCTGTACGACTGTGTTGAGCAGAAAAGCATCTCAGGAGCTGTATATTCCCGTGAAAATTTAGTAGTTGTACACAATGCTGGTGTCACAGTGGGACAAGCATAATGTCATTGATGATATTAGAATGAAATTTGAAGCTATGGAAGCTAATCTGTTTAAGCAGTGCACAGAGAAGGAGATGAGAGAGCTAAAGTGCTGCTGCACCACTCTCTATACTTAGAGATGAAGCAAGGACTAATTCATTCCTGCACCATTATCAGCAGGTAGTTGAGCAGCATTGTTTGTAATATAGGAAAGTGTTCACCAGAGTGAACTCTTGGATGCCACTGAAGCTTACATGTTAATTATAAAGATTAATATACAAGTTGCTCAGGGTTGACTTTTCATATACATGACAGATTAGAGTGTTAAGTAGTAATAGGGAAGTGCAGAATTTCTCGAATTTTTAGATTACAAGATATTTCAGTGATTGTGGGAAAGCTGAGGAGTGATGTCTGACCCGGCCTTCCCCTGCTGTGATGTTCTGTAAGGCCCCAGCTGCAGCCTCACGGGTAGTGTTGTTCATCTCGTAGTTTTGCAGCACTTGGTTATACAACCCAACTATCTGAGGATGCCAAAGCCACTCAGCCCCCTTTGGTACTCGAGCTACCTCGGACAACGTGGACAGCTCGTGGTTCCTCTTCTGCAAGGCAGAAACAACCATGACTTGAAAAATTTTTAATGAACTTCAAAAAAATAAATAAATAAAAACTTCCCAGACTGCATTAAAGTGCTTATATAAAAACTTATATACATGAATATATACACACATAAGCAAAATGTTACATTTCATTATGCAACATCTGTATTTTTTCCACATGGATGTCACTCACATCCTTCGTTTTCTTGCTCTGTGGAGTGAAGCAGCCGATGGCGTCTCCGTGTTGTGTGTCCTGAGCTCGTGTTGGACCCTCCAAACGCTGCTGCACTGATGTGGGGATCTCAGAGTACAGCTGGTAGGACAGGTTTCTCAGGATACACACACAGTTCTCTACACCCTGCATTTTGGGGGAGACCCACATAGAAAGAGTTACTTAAAATACCTTGACTATTTTATTTTATTATTAGTTATATTATTGAGAGACTTTCTTTCTCTTATAGATAGTAATTCAAGCACATTCAACACTTTAGTCATAGACTCTGATTCTCAGATCTGACCTTGTCCTCAACCTTGCCCTCCTGCAGAGAGTTCTGTATGTATCCAACGAGAGAGTCCACAAGGCAACGAGTGTCCCTCATCTGCTGCCTGGTCCTCCCATTCACTGAGCTCAGGTTTCTATCGAGGGGAGAATGAAGACAGGATACTATATATGCAATGCATACACTAAATGCTTTGACTATGCAAAGTACAGAGGTGGTTGTGCTTTGCAAGTAATGCAATGCAGATAATTTACTGGATGTGAATTGAAAACATCAACATGGTTTGCTATATATGCACACATATGCAGATGCATGTGGCTCTTTAAAATACTGCCTATTCATGTGGGTGGTGACACACACACATACACACACACACACACACACACACACACACGCAATCATTTGTGCGAGCAAAGTGCTCTGTGGCTGTTTGAGATGGGGATGTCCTGTTTCTCTGGAAACTTCGTGCAATACATCTAAAATTATTACACTGCAGTTACCTCCTGGATTCTTCTTCAGATTTATACACAGCGGACACAAAAAACTTAAGTGCAAAGTAGAATTTTCAAAGTATTTACAATTTTGAATGTCAGAATTTCCTAATATTTCGTTCGTGCCCCTTTTGCTTTAATGACTGCATGCACTTGAGCTGCATGGACTCCACAAAACTGTGTAAAACCTGATGATCCATGTTAGATTAAACCCATTGGCGTGCCGTCTGAAAACATATTTCAACAGAAGAGATACCACTCAAAGGAAAATCTGACTATTTCTACAAAGTAATTAACATGATCAGTATCACAAATTTGAATAGTGACCTAGAAATGTCATTTGCACTCAGCTGTATACTGTGTTTGTGTTTGTACCTAAGACAGCCTATAGTGTTGTAGAATATGTCTGTTTCAGACTTGCTCTGCTGGATAACTCCAGAGTCTCCACCTCCTGACAGAGGAATCAGCACTCGCTCGCTCAGCTCGGCTAGACTCTCCCTCGCCAACTTCTCCTTCAAACTGTCTTTAGACGACAGGTTCCACAAAATACCTATAGAGGGAAAAGAAAAGAAAAGCTAAATCCCATATTAAAAGAACTACATCTGCCCATTACATTTATGTAAAACAATACCAATAATGTACTGTAACTGTGCTGTATTCTTGCAATATCTATTTCTAATCATGGTAACCTTCATGGCAATAAGAGGATTTTCACATATAACAGATAAAAGACCGTGACATAAAATACTGTGAAACCACCTGGCAACCATTAACAGAGAAGCAAAGAATTTCAAGCCCTGTTTATTGTGTGTGGGGGTGGAATAAAGTGCAGCGGGGGTGACACAGGCACAAAGGAGACCTATGGGAGGAAAATGGCCACAAATCCCACAGGACTTCAGAGCTGGAACGTGTCCAGACAACAGTCTAAGCATTTTCAAACTCTGCCTTTCTTTCTCACTGTGCCTCTCTCACTTCTGCCTTTCTCAGGATACACTTAGTGTTCTACTTACCGAATGTTCACCTGTGGTTACTGCCAAAACTAAAAACAAATCTCTCTACCTAGCTGTAATTATTACAACTTTTTCAGTACACCGTTTAAGTGTTCCAATTAATTCTCAATTTGAGTGACAATAATTTATACTTTGAATAGTCGCAAGTAGCTGCATTACGATTTGTCAGAAGTGACATAACGTATCACAGAGGAAGTTTGTGTTCGAGCTCATTCTCTCTGCAACAGTGAAAGCATAAGTTAAAATTCTGCATGTCAGAAATCCTAACAAAAGTGAAAATATCTTGAATATAGTTAAATGTATCTAATATTTGCTACTATAAGTACTACTATCTACAGTAAACCAAATATGATTATTAAATTTGGTTCTACACATTTGTTAATAATTTCAAGCTTGAAATTGTCTTCTCTTGGCAGATCTTTATTTTCTAATCTTAAGCAAAAATATCTGCCAATAGAATAAGAACTTATAAAGCTTGAAATGAGTAATAGTATCTAAAAACAGGTTGAATAATCTTCAATAAGAAATATTACATATATTTGCCCATATTCAAGATATTTTCACTTGCTAAAGGTATAGTTTTTCTTGCAATGTACAAGACATTATACCTGTAACGTTCTTGCGAAGTTCATCATCTGGCTCTTTCAATGCAGAGACCAATTTGCTGATACCACCAGCCTCAATCAGCGCCATCTTGTTTTCCATGTTCTCGTAGATGAGGTTGCGTGTGGCTCCTGTAGCGTACCGTTGCACTTCCTGGTTCTCACTGCTGTATAGTTGCACCAGTGCAGGGATCCCCTTCAGATTTAGTACCTTTGCATGTGTAGAAGTGTACAGAGATGCTTTAAATTAGACTTTTTCAAATTTATACAAGCTTAAACATAATCAGAAGCATGAGTTTTCTCCCAATGTCTACTGTACTAAAAGCTGTTTGCGAACGCTTCACTTCAGAACGGCTGCTTTGCCAATGTAGGACACCTGCAGTGAAGCGCAGCCTAACATGGCAAGCAAAGTGCCAAACATCTGCAGCTTAAAAAAAGATGAAAAGAAAGATTTGACAAGATTTTGTTATCATGTGGTCTCAGGCACGGGATGTTTTCCACCCTTAGGGCCTCTGAATTACGATTATGGACACACAGAAAGCATTCCATGCATTAGGTTTGAGTCTGAAGCTAAGCAATAGAACACATGTTTAAGAAACAATTCTCGGAAGGAAACGTGTTGTAAGGTCAAGAAAAAAAATCTGCATATTTAATCTTATGTTGTTGGGGTGGTGGGAGTTGGGGTGTTTCCAAAAAGCATTCAAAATAAATCTAAAAGTATTGAATTATGTTTCGTGAAATTTTACACAAAAAATTGATTTCTAATAAGATTAAATATCATCCCTGGAGGAAATTTTTGTTTTTAAAAAGGTGCAATAGTCAGTATTTTTAATTTATTACTAGTTCAAATACTGTAGAAATTTATGTAGAAATAATACAAAAAATAATAGTTTAAACCATTGCCTCAGATTAAGTGTATTAGGTAGCTAAAAAATGTTTGGAAAGCTACCTTAAAGAATGTGGAATTTCTGGAATGTTTGTTTGCATTTGGATTGACCTCTTGTCAGTCAATTTTAAACATGCCCCCAATATCTGCTTTACAACCTTATAAATCATTATAATGAAATGTTTAGAGAGTTGTAATTTGGCTTTCAAGTAGTTGAATTTACAAGTGAGCTTGAAAGTGATGTCATGAAAGGCCTTGCTAATGATAACTCTAGATAGCCTGCTAAGTTTTGCGGGCAGAGATTTGTGTGCATGGGTGGACATGGGGATGGGCTCCATGAGTCAAAAAAAGCATTCAGATCTTATTCAAATGTACCCTGCTTCTGCTTGCTGCTTCTCAATTTGTTTAGCGGGAGAGGTGTAGTTCCGTTCAGGTTTCAGGTTTCTTAGTTCAGGTTTCTTAGTGATGTCTAGAGTGACAGTTTACACATTTTTATCGTTTGAACAGATATTTTTGAAAGAAAATACTAATAGAAGAAAAGGAAGTATTATTTCCAGTTGCTTGAGTGAAAAGTTTTATTTATTGTGTTTGATGTCTCTTTTATACAACAGTTTTTGCATGTTCTAATGAAAAGTGACATTCAGTGTGTCGTAACATAGCTCTAAAAGAGGTCTCCATATCAATATGGATACTGTATATAATGGGAAAGTGTCTATTAGTTTGCAGATAATAGCTGTATGTTGTGATTTTGTATAATAAAGATTTGTTTACCAGGTCCTTGGCGTCATTGCTATGGTAACACTGATGTTGAATGTAGGCGGCCCCAAGCATTTGCATGGCAACATCTGTTGAGCTGAGATAACTGACTGCAGTTGACATGTCCAGGCTGTGGATTCTGACCATGTGACAAACACAGGAAGAGCAGGAAAAATATCATGGAAAGGTTCATGGGTAAATCACCATAGATCATCATTCTAGTTTCCATTATTCCATTTTTCCATTATTTAACATTCAAGGGCCAAATAAGTAGGTAGCTATTTACAATATGACAACAATATGATTACTTGAACCAAACATTTGATAAAACTGAAAGCTAGTAGCCACCTATAAGCATCATGAAATTTGTACAATGCTAATTAGAATACTGAATGCTTTCTTCCTTGGCAAGTTAGAATATAAATCAATCATTCTTATGCTAGAAGCCGTAGGGCCTCACCCTCCAGAAATGTCTCTGCCATTGGCCACTGCGTCACACACATCCACCCCTCGGCCCACGCTCTTCAGGCTGTGCAGTGATCCTGCTCGTCTCATCATACTAGGATACTGCCCTCCGGCCATCATGGTGCTGCCCCCAGAGGACGCCTGCTGCCACTGAATAGTGCTGTTGCCCATCCTCTGGTGCTGCGTCTGTCGGTTATTCATGCGCATCAGGGTGCGGTGGGCTGGGCCTTTGGACGAATACTGATGAGCCAGATCTGCCTCCTTCCATCCTCTCCCAATACCATCATGCACTAGCGTACCACTGAGGCTGCGTCTCATAGGAGACACACTGGCGAATGGGCTATGGCCATAGTAGGAGCGATGCTCAGAGGAGGACAGACCCTCCTGAGTTACCCAGTTGCCACTGGGAGAATGCTGACCTTGCATTAATTGCAAACCTGCTTCCTGCTCCACTTGATTTACCTGGCCAATACGATGCCCTCCACTGTAGGTGTCATCATAATATCTGTATGGGTTGCCCACAACAGCGGGCATGGGAGTGCCAATGCTGACCTTGCGCTGCGTGCCCATTTCCACAGCTGAGCGTGAGCTGAACTCTCCAGCAACCTGATGCAAACGTGGCTTCTAGAGCAAGAGTAAGACCATCATAATGATGAGACAATGAATATTTTTCAAAGGAATACTCCTGAGATTTTCAAACTAATCTCTATCTACAACATCTGTAGCACATGTGTGATTACCACATAGAAGAAATTCAACAAGTTTCCCTGTAATGAGAAAAGACCAGACTTATTTATACTTATTTATATTGTAAGTCTGAGGACAGTTTGAGAGTCATTTCATAAAGGATTTATGGGAAAAGCATACTTCTGTGGTACAATGTAGTGAATTTCTCAGTAATTTAAGATCTAAATCTGTATGATTGGGACTATTTTTTTTTTCTGAGGGAAGAATTTGTTGTCAGTTTCCATCCTACCATTTAGTTCAACCTAAAACCTTTACTGTTAAAATGTAACAGTTCTAGTTATGCATTCACACTAAATAGTGGTGACTTTAAAAGATTATTGACAACAACTGTCGTCCAACTGGCATTGGACTTTGACTTTTCTCAAACTGGGAACAACATTTGACAAACTTGTCAAAAGTCTTGTGCACAAGCATCAATGCACATTAGGTGAAAACTCCTTTAATACTCAAAAGAAAGACAAATAGTGGATTTGAAGTCTATGCTGGTGCATTCCTATTGTTTAAAAGCCATTAGGACCCATACCCATGTACATCTCTTACATTCCTGTACACTGTACCAATATCCAAATAGCTTTAGATTAACAAGAATAAAACTTATAGAAAATTACATTCGAAACATTTGTAGTCTCAGTTTTGTTTCTGATTTATCTGGCAAAAGCACATAGTTGGCACCTTTCCCTCATTTTCTACTATCACAGTCTTTTTTTTGCCCATTCAACTCATGAGATCATGAATTGGGAATGTTCCACATCCTCCCTGAGCTCTACATGTGAAGGAGCTGTACTTCACCTTCTAAACATGACTTTGGCAGAAGAACGTCAAATACTACACCAGCATGTGGCAGATGTGTAGCCACAAAGTGTGTCACTGTGGAGATTGTCATGAGGCTAACAAATGCCCATTTGTAAATTAAACTTTTACCCTATGGCATGTGTTTGATTAGGAATTGGGGTTGCTTTTCACACAGTTTTTTTTTCCTTTTTTAATATAAAATGAACATGAACTGGAGATTCTCTGCTAAACATTCCTTCTTAGCCCTTAACTGTATATCTGTTTAAAATTTTAATAGGGAATAATGACACAAGACCTCAATTTTCCCCCTTTAATTTTTTTCCCTATTGGGCCCCTGCCTCTCTACTATTGTTCTAAGTCTTCAGCTCTGAAAAAATGAACAATATTGACATTTCTAAATTGTAAAAATAAATAAATAAATAAATAAATAAATAAATAAATATTATAAAAACAAATAAACAAATAAATAAACAAACCAAAAAGGCCAATTTCTTTTACATGGTTGATGTTTTACACATTGAAATTTGTATTGATAAGACATAAGTGCTGTTTTTTTTCTAACTGACCTGTATGCAGAAATGCTTGGGAAACATGCATAAAAGGCTTAATATATTAGGAGTGTAACTTTCCATGGTGTAAGGTACAGTAGAAAGTAAGAGAAGTTAGTATTGATGTGATGCAAAACTTACTGTTATTCTGCTGCCATTGTACATAAGTGTCTTAGAGTTGATTCCAGTCCCCTGGCTGTTGTACCTCTTCATGGATATTCCACTATATTCTAAAACAGGAAAATATATATATATATAAAAAAAAAAAATGATAATAGTCCTTACTTCTAAATTCCAATTTGATGCCCCCCCCCCCCCAAAAGAACCATTCTAAATCTGAATGACATGACCCAAAAGGACACCAAACACGCCTTCATTAAGTCACTGCAGTCATTCAAACAGATCAGGTTTTCAATTTAATCCAAGCATCTCTACACCCCAACTATGCACATGACATCAGAGGTAAGACCCCCAGGACACTAAAGGAATTTTAATGAAGTGTTTGGAGAACAGGTCTGCTCATATTACAGACAGGAGGATTTAAATTATTTATCTTGGTTATTTTAGTTCACTCTTACTTTGATAATAATCTCAGCACCTCCTTGTTTTACCTGCCCATACACACTTGCACACCAACATCCACCAACACCCACCCACGCTTACTTCCACACTTTACTACTAATTCAACCATTAAAAAAAATTCAGAGGTTGATTGGGTTTCAGAAAAGATTAAGACAATGATGAAGGAATGAAAGCCAGAGCTGAGTGTGGGAGGAAGACTTGTTTCTTTCAGAAGCTATAGCAACAATCCAATTTTGTATGTAACATTGTATGTAACATTCATTCCCAACAATGCAAATCTATAATAATATAAATTTGAATTTCAAGCAAGAATGCAAGAAATTATCACTGTATATGATTGTATATAAAACAATAGAGTAAGCAATGCACCAGGCAGCAGGATAAATTATTCTTTTTACCTGCAGATTTACACTGTAAAACTGCATCTCTCAGTCAAGAAAGGAAAAAAATCTGTGCTGCTCTGAAATGTGGAATTTCATCTTACCACTGGGAAGGCAAGTTTGATGGGTTTAAACAAAAAAGAAAGAAAATTGTATGACAGCTAAGAAGCTAAAAGCATCTCTATGCATTCACTAGTCTACCATAAGAAAATAAACTAAACAATAGATGAATTTGTTCGTTTCTTAAAGAGAAAAACAATGCTTTAAAAAAGGCAGTTTTACACAAAAAATGGTTTGCCTACCAGAACAACCTGCACACATCGGGTACCAATAAATTCCAAAATGTTTGTAGACTAAAAAATTATATTTAAATTTATGTTAAAAAGTTTACAGGAATACAGGAAGAACAGAATGCCAAAAAAAAAAAATCCACATTTATAGCTTGAAACTGGTTAGCTAAAGACTGGAAAAAGACCAATTTGCATATGTATAGTTTTGATGAGCCTGTGCCCACTGTACCCTCAGATTTCTATTCTTGGCTGACAGGAGTGGAACCCAAAGTGGTTTTTCTTCTCAGCACAGTTGTAAAGAGTTTTCTGAGTTACTGAATAGAATTCCTGTCAGCTCAAACCTGTCTAGCCATTTTTCTCTGATCTCTCTCATCAACAAGGTGTTCCTATTAAAGTGCCTGATGAGTGTATGTGAACCGTGTAGGTAGATGGTAATTTTTTTTTTTTTTTTTTTTTTTTTTAAACTGTTGTTTAGGACAAATCACTAGCTACGGAAATACTTATTAATATTTTTATTAAACTATTCATTATACACTATATGATCAATACTGATCTGTCATTGCTAAATGTTTTGTCAAAGCAGGAGCATAGTTACTGACTAAATAAGACTGGCTTTGTTAGATTATCATGATTTTCATGAAAGTATCAAATTTACAAGCTATTTGGGAATACAGAAAGACTTCACAAACCTTTAAATCACAAATGTGTGGTCTTTTTTTTTTTTTTTTTTTTCCCCCTCTCAACCTACACAGCAATGATGAATAAACTACTTGTGTCTAAGCTAGACATATGTAAACAGCTCTATTTTAATCCAACAATGTAGATAATTCAACACTGGTGCTCTTCGCTGAGAAGTATTGTTTACCGTGTTTTTAAGAAATCAGAGATGTGTGCTTCTCAAATGCAGTTCATGAAGTTTGCCAAGCGTGTGAAGCTGACTCTAATCTAAAATCCCTCCTACATTTCTCACAGAAAAATATGAACAAAACTGTTTTCAGTACACTTTAAAGTAAACATAGTAATGCCTTATAAATATAAACAGATACATATCAAGTTGCCCCCCCACAGACTTACACTGTGAGTCAACCAAAAATACCCAAAGTTCCAAATATGTGTTTGAGTTGAATGCGCAATGACAAATACATATTTTTCTTTTTTGTGGATATGTTGTTTTTGTTGCTCCAAGAGGTTTATAGTTGGTTTGTGTATTTTGCGTAAAGTTTCATACTGGGGCTGTAACATAATCACAAGCAGAATCGCAAATATCCTGCTGTGATCTTCCTCAAATCAAATTTTTTGAATCAGAGTTTGATTCTACTATTGTACTGATGCTGTAATGCTAAAAAAGAAAATCTCATCTGTATTTTGCTTTAATAGTCAAAGAGCATTCAGGGGAAGAACAACAGGGCTGGTAGGAGAAACAGCTTATCTTGACGCAAATAAAAATGAAGGGGTTACTGATAGATCTTAATTTTTTCATAAATTAAGTTAGAAATGTTTATAAATTAAATGATAAAGCCTCAGGGCAAAGGCCTAAGCTTCTTGTCAGTCTAATCAGAGTTAGCTTTGTACTGAAATTGGGACATCTGGTCTTCTTCAAAATGCCTTGGCGTGACCAGGGCACAAAGATCTGAAGCTTACGAGCTGCTTATCTCCTCTGTTTTCCAGTGAAAGTCTTTCAGTCTAGAAACTTTTTCACTACAAGCAGTATGTGGGAGTGTGTTAGTCACTCCCATTCTTAGTCAGAATATTTCTGATAAAATACATCCGCTGAGCTAATCACATATAGTGATTATGCAACAACATGGTGAATGGCATTTAAAACAGTGGAGTTGAAATGCAACTCGCTTGCCAGTAATTCATTTAACAATGTTTCACACTCCATCAGTTAGACATGATAGCTGTTTCCAGGCATCCATATGCTTTATTTCTGTCAAGCCCCTCTTCAACTCAGTAACATCGCATCCTGAGTCCTTTTGTTCATGAACCGGAAATTCCTTACTGTAATTTCAAAAGAAGCAATCAAAATGAGCCTAGTTCTACTCACAAGCAATGCAATAAGGGAGGCTATTGTCTGGCAGCTGTACTGCTAAAGCTGGGGATGCAATCATAAATCCTACTGACAGCTAAATAATGAAGCGGATGAAATTTTTTCCACCATCGTCTTAAAGTAACAGTAGCCTGATAAATGTTAAGGAGTATTACACCAAGCCTTGCTATAACAGTCAGCTATATTACACAGTGTTTATTCAGAGTTGAAGAAGTTCTACAGCAACACCACACAGCTTCCCACTCAATCAGCAGTCTAAAAACAGCAGAGTGTCACTGATAACATCATCCGAATAATAAGTCAGGAATGTCTCCTACACGGGAGTCACTGATTCAAGAGGAGTGACCACTGAACAGGTCATTCTGTGGCTGTCAGAGACAGATCGTGACTAAATAAGAGTGCTACATAAAGGAATATGCAGGCATTTCCAACCTAATGTCTATCCACGGTGTCTGTAGTGTATTTGCAATTATCACAAACAAGAATTTCCCCGTACTGAGAAATAAACCATAAAACCAGACATAGTAGTCTAAAAGCAGTTGCTGAATTACAATATTTGCAACTATTTAAAATAAACTTAAAACTACTTAAACATAAGAGAATAACCAAACCAAAAAGCTCCTTATGTTTTTCCTAAGCATTCGTGTTTACTTTGTTTACATATGTTTTCTGGTCTAGTCCTGTCTCCACTCCATTGTGTCGTTGCTTTGTTACCTAAATGTGTTCACCTATTCTGTATTACTCCTTGATTAGTTTGTATACAGCACAGTATGTATACCCTGCTATTACTTTGTAGCATCAAGCTGTCTTATCATGCATTACTGTAAAGTGAATTTTTAGATCAACCAGTGTAAGTCAACGTCTTGTTTTCAGTTTATCAAATTTATGTTTTGACCCTGGTTCCCATTTCAGGTTTCTAGTTCCTTGATTTTCTGGTTCTGATCCTAGTTTCCTTTCTACATTTCTGATTATAGATTATCACCATCTAACTTTGTCTGCCTCACCCCAGGCAAACTGGGCTCTGGTTATGGATTTTTGCATTTGCCCCAACAAAGCTCATATCAAGTTTACACACTTGTATCCTGTCTCACAGTGCCTAGAACAGGTCTCTGCAATGTAACGCTTTTCCTCTTTCCTGTTCTTGTCTTGCAAAGGAGTTGAGGAAATGCATTCAAGGCCCTATGTATAGCTCTCTACTCCTTTGTGTCTTGGTAAATTTGTTATTGTTAAATCTGCATAATAAAAGGAGTGTGTGTTTTACTTATTACTATTCTCATGCCTGTTGACTCTGTCCTTGGAACAAAAGCATACAGACACTGAGTAACTAATTTCATATTTTTATAAATTCATAACCTATTGTGAATTGCCAACTTCTTGTAATACAGGGCTGAATGGAAAGCTGCTTGTTCTGGAGTTGAATGTTGTACACTGGTCAGTGCCCAAACTGACTGAAGCATCTTCATCAAAGCCTTAATTGTGGCATAAGGCCAGTGGAGATTTAACTACTGCTGACTATTCATTACCCTTCCTTTGATGCTGTGTGGTCAATAAGCAAACAGAGACACAGCTGCAAAGCCCTCTATGAAGAAACGGGCAATAGGCTCAGTTCTCAGAACCAGAAGAGTGCCTTGACAACATTGGAAGAAGATGAGGTGGCAGCAGGCATGAGCAAAATACAAAAGCAGCAGAGTTTTTGGTCATATCCATCACACTGAAAGCTACTGTAACCGAATGGTACAATATGGTACAACCGTATTTCTTCTTCTTCTAATCGAATGAGAACATTTTTACAGTTTAACATCTACAACCACCACTTACTAGAATTTGAACCAACAGTAGAGCGCCATTCAGAACCTAAATGAACCTGGACTAAATATTTTTTATTAACCAATTTGCTTGGGACAAACCTATATCTTTAACCAACATATTTTATTCAAACAAGACTTCCACAAGTCAGTGGATCCCCTGGACCCCTACCTGAACACTGACCCAGGACAACTTCCCCGGTGACCTCAGGGCTGAACTTAATCATCAAAACAATAAACATTGCCTAATGACCCTGATGCTCATACAGAAGATCTTTTAAACACATATACTGTTTGACTTTATAGCATACAGTTGTGAAAGTGTAAAGACTCATAATTGCACTGTCACCCAGAAGTCACCCACTGTCTGTTGTCACCCAGAAGAGGATGGGTTCCCTTTTTAAGTCTGGTTCCTCTCAAGGTTTCTTCCTCATGTTATCTTAGTAAGTTTTTCCTTTCCACTGCTGCCTCTGGCTTTCTCATTAGGGATCTAAATTTAAATCTAGATCCATATTTCTGTAAAGCTACTTGTGTGACAGTGTCCACTGTTAAAAGTGCTATATAAATAAAATAATAAATTGTCTTGAATTGAATTCATGGAAATGTATATTTTGGACATTGGCTCTCTTTAAACAATGTTCTTCCCTATATCAAACTATATTACTGGTATTTTTTACTGTTCAAATGGCCAAAATGTATTGTTAATGTCACTACTGTCATGTCTTACTCATTCCTTAACAATATCTCAAACAAAAACTGACACAAACACCACAGTCCAGAAACTTCTGCAACAGATTAAAATATGCATGTAGTGAAGGGTCATCTATTGGTCAAGATAATAATCTTAATTGCTAATCATTTCTATCACAACACATCTACATGCTTCCCACACTGTCCTGGAAAAAGAATAATTGTTCCAATCTTTAGTGTGCATAGACAGAAAGACATAGCTTCCTTAACTATTCACTATCTTCTACTCAACACAGCTAATTAAGTTCCTTACCCATTTCATGGTATAGTCGTCCAAGAGAGTGACTTGGTTATCCCACAATGTGTCAATTTCATTCAGAGCTGCAACAACTAATCAATAAAAATCGATAATTATCGATTATGAAAATCGTTGTCAACGAATGTCATTATCGATTAGTTGGTCTGCGCACGGCACGGGGGAGATTTACTCATTACGTTACTTCTGTTACGAAAACACGCTTCGGAGAGTAAATACTAAAGTTGTGTCCCAAATGACGTACTATACACTTACACTATGCACTACTGTCTATCGTATGGCTTTTAGAAAGGTAATATCATCTCAAATATATCACTAGCATTTTTTTTACTAACCGGAAGTATAAGCCGCTTCCATACGCACATAATGCGACACCGCTAGCTTTAGCCTAATACCCAGAGTCACCGACACTGACTTTCTCCACTTTACTGTTTCTGTCAGCGTTATATTTTATTCCCAACATGACCTCAGTGTCCACAAGACGGAGTCGAAATCGTCACGTGACTGAGGAAGAAAGTGTGAGACCTCCAAGTCTTCTAAGGCAGGGGAAGATTTTATATTAAACACCGCCGAGATCAAACTTTGTAAAGTGGAGTTTGTGTAGCACGAGCAGGACAGTGATGCGGTCGCGAGTTGCTTAAAAGGTTTAGTTTAATTTCACTTTATTGTCATTATATGTTGTATTTGCGCGCTTGCAGTGTGACTTCTGTTATTTATTATAACGGAAGTGATGTGTTAGTAACGTGCCGCGTTGCTGATCACGCGCGAAGCAGACGTGGTGATACAGAATGTAGCGCGAGTAAGATCTGTAATGTCTAATTAAAACACTATGATCAAAGGTAAACACAAGTACAATAATATTCTTAAAGGGAGCGAGTAACAGAAACCACAAGGTGCAGTGAAAGGGAGTTTTTTATTACTCATTTAGGACTGTAGTTTAATTCGGTGCTTTTTGTGCATCCATAAAAATAATAT
>JANDJT010000164.1:6495922-6509599 GCA_024331685.1 Stegophilus panzeri
ACATTTCTTATTTAGTTAGTTTATAAGTACTTATGCATTTTTTTTATGGATTCACAAAAAGCACTGAATTAAACTACAGTCCTAAATTAATAATATATATTCTTGTGTGTGTATTGGGTTCTTTTCAGTTTTGGACAAACAGTTGTGTAAAGTTTTAGTCTGAAGTTTATATTTGTAACACTCAGTTTGTACATTTTATTTTAAATAATAATAATAATAAAAAAAGGTACTGAACGTTTGCCCCGCCCAATTAATCGAAAAAAATAAAATAAAATAAAAAATAAAATAAAATTATTTTTTTTAAAAATCGGCCAACTAATTGATTATGAAAATCATTAGTTGCAGCCCTAATTTCATTAAAGAGCTCTTCAGTGCAATTAAGTGCACACTGAATCGCTGTGTAATGTGATACAAAACAGGGTGATCCAAGGTTGAGATCTAGGCCTCATTGGTTATACAGGCTGAAAAAGCTCTGGATGTAAATCCACATGGCATGCAGCTCAATTGAAAAGAGCTGCCACACTGGTATGCAAAGTATACAATGCTATGTATGTAGGTTTTTATCCCTAACACGGGGCACAGTTGCTCTTGGCTGTACCATGCAGGCCTAATGGGTAAAGAAAAGCTACAGGCAACACCCCCGGCAATGAGATACATTGCAGTGGAGTGTGGTAGCTTGCTGGGGCTGTTAATACAGATGAGGAGACAAGTTGGCTGGTTCGCATGCCATTGCCAAGTCCTGGGGGGGGGAGGACTCCATCACCTGCTGCTACTACTTGGACAGTTCTTTGGTGCACAGGGCCATAAGGAACTAAATCATGACCTCCTTAAATCAGAAGTCATGGAGCAGACATTTTGAGCACACCTTATACACTACTGTCTGTATTTCCTAAAGTTAAAATTAATGAGTCCCTTCAGTGATTTAAGTCATTTGAATCAATTCAGGTAAATGAATCGCTCAGCCCAACACTACTGTTATATGCATTTAAAAAAAAATAATAATTTGAGAAATCTCCAACCTGGACTCATAAGACTCAGTGCATGACAGCAACCAATACTGTTTCGTTCACCTTAAAGAGTCATGAAACACTAAACTACAGTTTTTGAGATTTTAACAGAGGTGTTTGTGTCGCACATCATAAAAAGACAAGGTTAGCATCCGAAGAAAACTGGTTAATTTTGAGCTTTTTTCCGCTATTTTCATCTTCTGGGTTTAAAATCTACATTGTGTCCACATCACAGGCAGTGGCGTAGCAACGTACTGTAGTACTTCGATGATGTGTCAGTGTCTCATAATTATTCATGAGACTGCGTGTTCTCATCCCTGACTTACCCTGCAGGTAACTCCTCCCTTCTTCTCACAGCCATCCACACCCATTTAAGTTGCATTTTTCAAAAAGATTGTGAGGTAGACTTGAGCTGAAAGAGGGTGATCCTGATCCTTTAATGACACTAAAGACAGAGCCTTTTGTAATCAAAACACATCTAGTCCATCAACGGCACGATTTCTAAAAAATGGGATTTTAGAAAAAACAGCAGCTGATGGATGGAATTATGCAGGACACAGCATAGCCCTGAAACACTAAAACAGGTTTGTGCCAGATCATGGCATGGTCACTTTTCTCATACGGAAATTCCTGAGGCATCTCAACATTGTATCTGACAACTTTAGATCACTTAAATGTGTCGTCACTGACCACCAACAAACACTTTTCAAAATATTTTGTAGTCCATCTTTCTTATTTTCTAATTCTCTATTTATTAGAAATCTGGAATCTCTATCTGGTTGTGATCATAAACCAGAAACCTGCTATTGGTACATAATTGAAAAAGAAACAATCAGACAGGAAAGAAAACTTCCCCGGAAGGAAAACAGTCTCATGGTCTTCCACTTAGTCAAAGTTACGCACATAAACTTTATAAAAGGGTGAATTGCACAGATTTAGAGCTGGCCCAACTTCCCATAAACTTTCATTATAAGGGAATTTCCAGTCAGCAGTTTTCTGTTCCTTCCTAGGGACAGGGAAATGAGTCAAAATTCTTTCTGGGGAAATTATCCATACACTCCAAATGCATTAGATAGAGATTAGGTTTTTAAAAAAGTTGGCATATTCTTGTAAATCATGTTTATGAACGATGCTCTAGGGGCCATACTAAAGTACACACAGTCTAAAGGTTACGTCTAATGTATTGCTGATAAATACATCTGCTTACATAAATATAAATCTGTAGCAAACACTTGTGGGTTTGTCTTTCACAGTAGTAGGCGAAGGCATAAAAATTATGTTAACAGTGTAGCTTCATTAAAGGCTCAGGCATGATGCATGACCTAATTTCCAAACCTAGCTTGAGCCAAGAAGAGGTAAGTGATACCTGTGTGTGTGTACACACACACACACACACTCACACACTCACACACAATAGTCTTGTGTGACCCATTTTAGAAATTTGCATTTGTAAAGCAACATGAACTCATATCTGCCTCCTTCCCCCATAAACCATCATGACTTTTTTTTTATGTCTTGTTTTTGGTTCTAATCCTGTGGATAAGATGAGTCAGTATCCATTGAAACTGACTACCAGTCTTTAAAAACAAATATGCATTTACTTGAATGGATTGTGAACAGCAGTAATAAATTACAGTAAATCGCCACACTCCTTCACATACAGGGCTTCTGCGCTAAGAAGAAATTGCAGAAAGTTCCCCTTTTTGAAGCTTTGTGGCTTTTACATTAAAGCTACACTGAGATATACAAAGATCTACATAAAACACGATGACAATTTTCCCACAGGATTTTCCATAATCACTGTCTGTTGACTGGAAGTCCAGCATTAGTCAAAACACTGCACAAACACAGAACCATGAGAAAACCCAGCAATTATCTTTCAAGCTTTTCATCATGACTATCAGCAGTGGCATCCTGAGCTCCTGATGATTAGGAGTCCAGTTTGAAGATAAGCCCTGTGAAAATCTTTCAGAGTTTTACAAAAAAGATCCCTGTTTGTGGTTTTAATAACAGAAGCATTTAAACACTGTCATATCTGTTAGACAGTATGATTAATTCAAATTGCTGGATATACGCCAAAAAAAAAAAAGGCCACAATATACAGGGAAATGTGGTCAAACTACTAGGGAAGTTGGTTCCAGTTGGCATTTTTTTCTCTTAACACGGTCCAGTTTTTCTCGTAGCTCAGGTTTGAAACTCAAGCAGATCTCAATAGTCTGGAGGGATAGCTGGCAGCTTTTCAACATTCTCTTTTGTGCCTGTAGGCTTTTCCCAAATATTTGAACAGCAAACCATGCAACCTATAATACAATAACAAATGTTCAAGGCTACAGACATAGTAAAGGCTTATTGTGTGTATTCAGAGATGGGTAGAGACACTACCTGTGTGTAGTAATAATAATAATAATAATAATAATAATAATAATAATAATAATAGGCAAGCTACGCAGACAGGCAAACTACGGAGTTAATCTCATTAGCCTACTGTTTGCAGCGTAAGAGTAACCAAATGTATAAACAGTAGCTTTGACTTCCTGATAATACAATGATAATTATAATAAGAGGCAGTGAACTGATGAAGAAAGGAGAAACTACACAACTGGGCACCATGACTTTCCACACTTGACTGGCATTTAGGGCAATTCCATGAACCTAACCTTTACAGAAAGGTCACATGAACTTCACATGGGATTAATCACCCAGTGAAACTGAAATGCGGTTTTTGGACACTTCACATGCTGGGTTTTCATTTCCACGTGTGTTTTGTTTATTTATTTATTTAAAAAAAATTCCCCACATGTGATTGTTTATATGATTCTTTTATTTTAACGGGGTTTTTTGGACACGACATAAAATGTATTTTCATTATGGTTACTTTTCGGCTGTACGTCACACATTTTCATTTTTCTGATGTGATTAGATTTTCTCACATTAATAATTCTCTCACGTGATCACATTGTTCATATGACGTCACACGTACTGTATCTACTTGAGTAATTGAGCGTACGTGTAATTTCAGGGTATAACACTGAAATGCACATTCACGTGTACCCCCCCCCCCCCCCAATCATGTTATCACAATCACGTGGGGGGGAGGGGGTGACTTCATCTGAAGTGTGTAATATTTTCCCATAGTTATTTTTAATAAGTATATTAAGTTTACAAAAAACCTAACATTTGTTTTGTTTGTTTGTTTGACATGTATTTGTTTTGTTTATGTAAGACAAAATGAGTTGTCATGAATTAGACAAAGTTGTCTCGTGCAGGTTTTTACTTTTCCGCGCGCCTCACCTGTTGATGCTTTTTCCGCGAGCCGCTGCTGGACCTGCTGCTGCACGCGCTTCTCCTTCGCCTGCCGGTCCGCGGTGAGCTCGCGGTCATTCGGTACGGCATATGTGCTCACGGCTGTGTGTGGCTGCAAAGCCGAGCAAAAAAGACCCTCACTGGTGCTCATCCTGAAACTAACGCACAGTCCAATCCGGCAATGACAATGTCTCCCAGAAAAGTCTCTTTAAGTACAAAAAATCCCAAATTTCCAAGAAAATCGTATCCGTGCAAGAAAAGTGGTTTAAACTTAAACAGAGCACTCAAACAAACTAGCGATAGGTTCTGGACTACATTGGGAATTAAGCTTGACTCCTTTGTCGTCGTTCCACAGCGTAGTCTCCGTTTTCTTCTGCTCAGGTTGCCAGATTTGACCCTATTTCCTCTTTATACTCTATTGATCTCGCGTTAACCCCACCCCAAGCGACTTCAGACCATCCCATACCAGAACACTGTTTTCATACCACGAGTATAATTCCCAGCACAATGTAACCAAACTTATTCAAAATAATCTGTAATTGAAGAAATATCTGGCAACCCTTCCCTACGTTCCCCCAGCAGCAGTCCACCGGAACAGAGAACTATGTAGAGGCGGGTGGTGTTAATGGATGGCTGGACAGGGGGTTAAATAGATAAGTGGATGGATTCCTCCACAGTCTCAGTTCAATTTCCCAACATATGCAGGAGGCAAAGTGAACCACAGAAACAGTGTATCAGTATAATACAAATTGTATCAGTAGCCTAATACACTAACAAAACGCTTTACTTTTACGTTAAATAAAGAACCATTAATTATCCATCAATCTATCAGAGAGCCCTTTTCATTTAAAGTATACTTCCGTCTTTACTTGTATTTAACCAGTTTTGCATTAGTTTCTTCTCTTTAACGCTGTCAATAAGGGAGGCACCTTGGAAACAAAGAAAAGAGAAACTAAACAGAAATAGGAGAAAAATTAGTAAAAGAGTATGCTTTCAGTAACAATAGGCTCTTAAATAGTTTAATGGATAGATAAAGGTTCTAGTTAGAACTTTACAAAAGACTAAGCTAAGAACTATCCATCAAACTATAATTTCTTTCTTAGTTTTTGGTTATTTCTTATCCAGTTTTTCTGTTTAGTTTCTCTTTTCTTTGTTTCTAAGGTGGCTCCCTTATCAACGGGGTGAAAAGAGGTGAAACTCAGCTATACCCACTCAGAAATAGATTACATCATCCCTCCCTTTTCCTCATTATAAATATCAGAAGTTGATGGCTATGTGGGAGAGCAGTGGTTCTTCAGAAAGAGGAATGAAACCAGGCAGAAACCCATTTCAATGTGGAGTTGAGGAAACCAGAGAATCGGGACAGAGGTTATTAAAATTAAGATTTTGAAGGAGACATTTCTCTAAAATGGTGTGAAACTTAATGTGAAACTTACTTGTATACTTACACATCTGTATACTTCTTGTAGTCTTAAATTTAATCAGATTTGTTTGAATCTGTCCCCCCCTCCCAACCCCCACCCCCTTGCAATTCTCTCTGTGTGAAAGGAGAACTAAGAAGCCGTTGTTCCTTAAATAAAAAAGCAGCTCAGGAACACACAGCACTTGGCTGCTCAGTCAAATACACCCAACCCATAAATGTGACAAGTCACCATGTTGGGCAGTGTCCAATGTTCCTTACAAGAGCATCCCCAAGATTCACAATCCTGAGAACCTTTCTTTCTTTTTCTTTTTAAATAAAAAGGTTTCATCTTCCAAGTTAACTTTAGGGTAACGCTTATAGCTTTAAAAAAGGAAAATCTTCATGACATTAAAACCCAACACCTCTTCTGGAATTGTAGGACAAGTAGGAGTACAAACTAAACAGTTGAAACCAATGAATATACTGATAAGTCAGTGAATAGAAGGGGTGAATATACACTTTAACTAAGAGGCTCAAACTGGTTCCAGCATGGCAATGCCCCACGAACAAATTGAGCTCCATGAAAACATGGTTTACCAAGGTTGGTTGTGGAAGAAATCAAATGGCTTGCACAGAGCCCTGACTTCAACCCCACTGAACACCTTTGAGATGAACTGGAATGCTGACAGTGCACCAGGCCTCCTCACCTAACCATCGGTCCCCAACTTCAATAATTATCCAAAATCTAGTGGAAAGCACTCCCAAAAGCTGTTATTACTGCAAAAAAGGGGCCAACACTGGACCAGGATGATCAATAATCACATATGGGTGTGAGGGTCAGGTGTCCAGGTCAATAAATTTGACATCACTTGAAACAAAGAAGACATGACAGACATTTTATTTGTAAAATACATTTAATCCCTAAGTATTTGGGCAACAAAAAAGAACCAAAAAATATTAATCAGGTGAACCAGGACAGAGATTGGAGTGAGAGTTGTCAGTGGGTCCTGCTGAATGGAAAAGCGAAATCATTCAAACACAAGCTCATAATTATGAATTCTATCGTTATTTCTTCATTTAATTTCTAACTGTTATTATCCAAATGATGTCTGACTCCTTCTGTTGGCCTGCAAGTATCCCAAAGGCCTGGCTGGCTTTCACAGTAATCTCTGTCCTTTATTTGACAAAGTACCAGAAAAAAGATATCACAATGCCTTTACATAGTTATTAGTACAATAATATAGAGCTGTACATATTACAAGACATTTGATCAGCATATCAGCATAGGCATTAAGTGTCAATTATAGCTTGTATGTAGGAAACGATGTAAAAGGTGTGTGCATGTATGTGTTGGGTTAAAAGAAATGTAGATGATTGAAGGAGTGCATTATATTTATGTAGTGAATACGATGTAGGTGTATTTCCACAAGTAATATTAGTGGAATCAACAAAAGTGTCATTGGAAGCGTCTTAGAACAATAATGTTATTTGGGCGACACCTTGTGGAGAGAAGAGGAAGTACAGTAACTGCTGTTAATGGCAGCGGTAGCGAGGCTGACTCCTAAAAACTAGATTTTTCCCCACAGGCTTTACTATCAACACATAAAACAAACAAACACACACACACACACACACACACACATTCACACACCAGAGCCTTACAGTACACTCAGTAGACTTTTTTTATGCTATGACATTGTTAAGCAACTCCCAGCATGTCAGAAGATCCCAGCATGGCAGAACAAAACAATACTATCAACTTTTAATTTCTTTCTTTTTTCTTTTTCTTTTTTTTTTTTTTAAAGCACAGCATTCCATCAAATGGATTACAGAATATAGAGTACAATATACGAGTAAGAAATTCCACTAGGAATCAAGAGGACATACTAGATAATGCAGTCTCTTTTTTTTTTTTTTTTTTTTGAAGGATAGGGCATTCAGTCAATAAGGCTGGGAGGTGTATATAAGAGCTTTGGCTTGGGTTAGGTAGAGCGTAAGGGTGGCCTAGGGTCAGAGGAACTCCAGCAGTAGCTATGTGAACGATTCTGCTGGTTTCCAACCTCCCTCAGTGGACAACATGCGGGCAATCATTAGTCACAGCATAAGCATTAGAGGACATTTTATTTCTAAAAACTTGTTAGGATTTTAGAGCATCGTCATGCTTGTAATGGCTATGTTTCTATCAGCTGGCTGTCCCACAATGTATGGCACAAAGAAGCCAAGGCTACATGGCATCACATACTTAGGCTACACCAAAGTACAAGAATGCATCTTCAATATGCATGTTTTAAGGTCTGACCTTCTTTCTTTTCACTAATACTGTTTCTTAGTGGTTGACTTTATGAGAAAATGTACAAGCACATTCAGAAAAGAAGGTCCATAGGGCTGTTCAATTACAATATCCATGCTGGAAAGCCAATAGGCTGCAAATATATACAGTTTTTTTTGTACATACATAAGAAATGAATTAAGTCTTACGTACATAATAAAAGAATAAAAGAAACCAATAGCAATAGTAATTATCCTCACTGTTAACACTAATACAGAAAACAGAACGTAAATGGCCAATGTGTTTTACATATCCAATTTTTTTTTGTTTTTTTTTTGTTTTTGTTTATTGTGTGTGTATGTGTGTGTAAAGCATCTAATAATTCTGTTCTAGTCTGCCATTGTGTACATGGTCACTGTTGCCACAAGAATGCACATGCAGCACAACAGCAGACAGTGACAATCAGAGTATCATATTAACACACCAGAGAATAAAATCATTTGTTCCTTAAGACAAACTGACTACATTAGGTAATTAGGGTAGATACAAAAATGAATCAGGAGAATAAGTTTTCCTTCAATTTCATTGGCTGGTATCTCCAGACCTCACACACCCACAGCCTGGTTCGCCCAATCGTATTTCAGTATACAGGGCTGTTTCGGATTCCACAGCAGAGCACCATGCTGAAGATCATCTCGAAGATCTTTAAAATAAAAAAGGAACAAAGTAAAAGATTATAAGCAAAAGTAAATCATATTCTAAATATAGCAAAAAAAAAAAAAAAACAACCCCAAACAACCCAAAGGCTCACAAAGGCAGAGTAAGACACACAATTAGGTAATAAGAATTAAAATGGTAAAACTTTCCTTGTGGCTAATTAAAATTTATGCTTAAACTAGATCTATGGAAATCTAGCAATCCACTATCATATGACAGCTACCAAAAGGGGAGTGTGAAGGTTAATAGGTGCTTCCTCCAAGACATGTGAAGCCATCCAGTGGCATCTTTTCAAACTGCTGTATCACAGGGCAGCGTATTACACTCGGAGGAAAGTGCTAGCTTCTCTCTTCCATATACATGAACTCACAGATGGCCACGATTGGCGAGTGTCGAGTATGCCATCTCTCCCTCCCAGAGAGCACTGCAAATTTTGCTCCTGGCCACGGATGGCTGTGGCATCAAGGCATGATTTTTCAACTATAAGGTGAATGCCCACTTGGGAGCCCTCTCTTTCTCTCTTAATCTGATTTTAGACTGTGATTACAGTGGTCTTTCAAGACTGTTACTTGTTACACTGTATGAGATGATCGCACTATAATCTTAGCCGAATTCTAGAACATACTGTGTGATAGCCTGTTCTCCATGTCAGATTAACCAGTGAAAATCCTTTACCGGTAGACCTCTCAGAAAAGTAAATTACTATGTTCTGTTTATTTTATCGATCAGAATGATCCGGGATCAAGGAGAAAATGAAGTTGAATAAACAAACTTTCTTCAAGTGAGTCTGAGGTAATAAGGAGATTTGTTTATTAAACTATTATTTTAATAGCATAATATTTTTTTTGCATTTCAAAGGCTGCTCATCTCAACTCACTACTAATGAATTATTTTATGACATGTGATTTTTGTCTGCGACAGCAAAGTCGGGCCGATAATCACTCACCATGATGATAGCAACAACCAAGGCAGCAATGCCAATCAGGTAGATCTTGTCATTGAAGAGCTCTTTGATTTTGGTGTGACAGTCCTGAGAAATAATATATTGGTTTGGTCAGACACATCCCAGTATATGTGGTCAGAGGGAAAAAATAAATAAATAAAAATAAATAAATCCAGTGCCCTCCACTGGTAAATATGAGCAAAGAAAGCTGTGAAAAACTGTCTTTATTGTTTAATCTTTTGAGCTTTTGTTTAAAAAAACAAACAAAACAAAACAAAAAACAAAACAAACAAAAAAAAAAAAAACACAAAAATACTCTGCTCTCATGGATATCAAACAATTGAAAACAAAACACAGGTGTATCAAAAAAAAAATCTTTGTTAAATAAAGGTGTGCAACAATTATTGGCACCCCAAAAATATATATGAAGTATATTCCCACTGATATTTAAATTTTTTTAGTACACCTGGGTGACAATATTAGTGGAGGACACAAAATAAATACATAAAAAAAAATAATTGTGAAAGCAAAACAAATGCAAATTGAACTAGTTGAGGTACTTACAGAATGATAATTTTAAGAAAAGGCCTAAAGACTCAAGAATAAATAAGAATAAATGTTGTGTATGGATAGGGCTTACCGGATTGACCGTCAGAAGGTCTGTTTTAGGACACAGATTGGTCGCCCAGGTAGTTAGAACTGAGGTGACTTGACCCTTGCCACAGCATTGCAGCTGAAAAGCAGAGAGATAGCACATTTTATACAGAATATGGTGTCAAATCAATGTGTCAAAAAACAACAGCAATCTGGCCAATTAAGGAGTGACCAGTTCAAGAATCTGACTTTGTAACAGCTTTAGAATCTAACGTTTCAGACAAAAATAAAGTGATTCCTTTACTCGATAAGGTCATTTTTAATAAAAATGTTGTCTGTGAGTGTCCAGATGCATTTCTGCAAAACCTGTGTGTTGAATACTGCTGGAAGTACGAGTACAACCTCAAAACATTTTGTGTGCTGCGTTTAGTTTTCTTAAAGCCACCTAATGAAGCATGAGCAAGTGCAAAAAGTGGTCTGTGTCATATGACAAATGCACTGCTTCTTGAAAATGACTTCTGATTATTTGAAATAATAAACAGCCTTAACAAAATGTTCCTATGGCTGGGCAATAAGACGATATAATGTCAATATCATGATAAATGATGTCATGACGATGAGATATTATGATATCCTTTTTTTTATTTTATTTTTTTTTTTTATATAAAATTACATAATTACAAACTGACTGGAAGCAGCTGATTTGATGATAAAATTTTATACTTAAAATCTTGATGGATTTTAATCTTTGGATAGATTTGAATCTTTTGGATTTATAAGTAAAAACATTTATTTTAATTCCAGTTCTTGCATTTAATGTCTATAAGAAATATTTTTAAATGTAACACTACTGTTTTGCTGGCTGTTTGTTAGCAAACCTGTATATTGTGATACATATCATGTATCACTGAATGTGTTTGAGATTTAATAATAATAATAATAATAATAATAATAATAATAATAATAAT
This sequence comes from Stegophilus panzeri, assembly GCA_024331685.1. Taxonomy (NCBI): domain Eukaryota; kingdom Metazoa; phylum Chordata; class Actinopteri; order Siluriformes; family Trichomycteridae; genus Stegophilus; species Stegophilus panzeri. The sequence continues at coordinate 6,507,126 of JANDJT010000164.1, forward strand.
AATAATAACAACAACAACAACAACAACAACATTATATTTTCAACAAATCACTCACCCTTAAATTATCCCCTATGCAACGGACTTTAAAATGTTAATATGTTTAAAAAAGAAAGTACAGTACAACATGACTCTTAATGTGGTGCATAAAAGACAGTGGTGCTTGAAAGTTTGTGAACCCTTGAGAATTTTCCATATGTCTGCACAAATATGACCTACAACATCATCAGATTTTCACTCAAGTCCTAAACGTAGACAAAGAGAACCCAATTAAACAAATTAGACAAAATTGCAATCACTGATGAAACAATGAATTCTGAATTATACCAGCGAATTCTAAAGGAAAATCTGTCCATGAACTGAATCTTAAGAGAAAGTGGGTCATGCAGCAAGTCAATGATCCTAAGCACACAAATCGTTCTACCAAAGAATGGTTGAAGAAGAATAAAGTTAACCCAATAGAAATGTTGTGGAAGGACCTGAAGCAAGCAGTTCATGTGAGGAAACCCACCAACATCCCACATCTGAAGCTGTTCTGTACTGAGGAACGGGCTACAATTCCTCCAAGCCAATGTGCAGGACTGATCAACAGTTACCAGAAACATTTAGGTGCAGTTATTGCTGCACAAGGGGGTCACACCTCAATAAATAAATGACCAAGATTAATATTTTTGTCTCATTTGTTTAATTGGGTTCTCTTTATCTACTTTTAGGACTTGATGATGTTGCTGATATGATGATTTTTTAGGTCATATTTATGCAGAAATGTAAACATTTCACAAACTTTCAAGCACCACTGTACGTGAGAGGTTAGGTGACCTCAGTTGTAACTCTTACATGGTAGCATTACTTGTATTGATCTCCGCTTGATATCGCTTTGCTTGTATTTCCTCAGTTGTAAGTCGCTTTGGATAAAAGCGTCTGCTAAATGAATAAATGGAAATGTAACTCACAGACTCGTGGAAGACCTTCAGTACAGCAGCCGCAGCCTCTTTCTTCTCTGCGAATGTTTCCTGTACGCCTCGGTCATACACAGTGTCATAGAAGCCAATCACATCTTTAGAAATCTGAAAGCAGTGAAGAGCATCATGAAAGTTCATCGCATTTGCTGGAAGCTGCTGTCTACGTGTGTAAATAGAAGGTGGCATGGACATACATTATAACTAGTGTTTGGAATCATGTTCGAGTCTGTCCACGTCCATAATGGAGAACGCAATTAGTGTCTCTTGTGAATATGTGAATACATTTCCCCCTCACCTGGTCCTTGTGAATATATCCCCAGATACCAGCAGCAACCTCACAGGCAAACAGGATGACCAGGCAGGCAAAGAACTGGGAAGGAAAAAAAATCAGAGTGATAATGTATTCTCTACTCTTTCCATCAAACTGTAAATGTAAACTGTGTGTTTATTGTGTGTTGTATATTATGTGGTAAAGAACTAGATTTTAATTTGTACACCAAGAGTTCTATATTTGTTATTATAACATGAAAGGGAGGGGGGCATCTTAAAATAAAAAGGCACATGACTGCAGTGCTGGTATATCTGGGCATCAAAGATGGTCTTTTCATGACAGTCAGCCAACAGTGGCATGGGGTTAAAGGTAATATGTTAAGAAGAAATGTGGTTAAGTGATAACCAACAATGGCGATGCAATTTAATATTTAGAGTTACTATTTAGTTGTTTATATGTTTGTAATAACATGTCAACCTTAAAATTAACTGCATGAGCGACAAGAGACATAAAACAATTTAGGAAGTTTTATTCCGTTAGCAGGTGTAGAATAAAGCCAGGTAGCACACTGGTGCAGTGGGTAGCGCTGCTGCCTCACAGCCCCAGGACCCGTTTTCAACCAGGTTCTCCAGTTTCCTCCCAATGTCCAAAAACTTGAAGGTATGTGAATTGCCTATGCTAAATTAGATGTGAATTTGCTACCCTAGAAGTGAATGAGTGTGTGCACTATGGTGAATTTGCCTGCCTTGTGCCCAGTGTTCCCACTATAGGTTCTGGATTAGGACCCTGACCGGGATAAAGTGGTTACTAAAGGTGAATAAATGCTCAAAAATAAAGCTGTACATTTGCTTGCAGCACATGTTCAAATTAACTGCAATATTTATTACTGAACTGTCAAAGCTGCGTATTAAAAAAAAAAAAAAGTGAGAAAACTTCGCACTAAAATGTGAAAGCAGTTTGGTCTCTCTGAGGGAGATGACTGAGGGAGATGACAAATGTGCTGACTGGATAATAAGTGACTCACAGTTCCCAGCAAGCACTGAGATTCCTGGATGGCACCATAGCAACCGAGGAACCCAACAAACATCATCACAGCGCCAACAGCAATCAGGATGTAGACACCTACAGGAGGGAAAGACAGCAGATCAATACTAGAGATTTTTTTTACCCTGTACATTTCTGTGATTTTAACAGTTTGACTATTTGCCCGGGAAAATGAGCTAGTATTGAATTTTTGAGTGGGG
>JANDJT010000164.1:6509617-6541609 GCA_024331685.1 Stegophilus panzeri
TTTCCTTGCAAATTCACACTCCAGCATTCCAGTCGGTGACTTTGAAATGATCATTTAGCATTTGTTCAGGCTCTGTAGACTGTAAGTTCTTTCTTCCCTAAAGGTCACTGTAACCAAATGTTAAATGCAGATTAAGGTTCATGTTCCAGTGGTATTTAAGTTTCTTCTCTAGTGACTGGACTTCAATCAAAAGTAGCAAGACAAAATATAAATAGGTCATATACACATATATACACATATATATACACACATATATATATATATATATATATATATATATATATATAAATGTATTTGCTTAATCGCAGATCTAAATATACCTGTTTCAAATTAACTGCCGTCTCTCTCTCTCTCTCAAGTATTTGTGCTCAGCATCATAATATAATAGTGTTGAGAGTGTAGTACTCCATTATGACCACCAGGTGTCACTGTGGGAGCAATTTTATTTACACACTAGTCCCTCCCAGTCAAGTGAATGTGACTTTTTGCAAGCATTAACATTAACCTTAGCACTTTCTTACTTCACTTTTATTTTCCATTGTGACAACTATCAAAATAAAAGACAATAAAAACAAAAGTTTTATTTATATTTTTGATATATTTATATGACCTATTAGTGGGAAACCAGCAGATGTCCAAAAGAATGTCCAAAATTACCAAAAGAAAAAAAAAGAAAGTGAGACACGGAAAAAAATAGACATGAAACCGCGTTTCCAACATTTCAGTCTGTTTACAGCGGTCTGGCACTTGCACTAGTGTTGTACCCATGGCAACCATGCCCAGACAGAAGAGAACAGAGACTGAGCAAGACTAGAAAAATGCCGTTATTACATAACACTGAAAATCATTTGACCTAGTAAATGACAGCATAAATATGTAAAAACAAGAGCCTACATGTGTGCTTCTTAAGTCATTTAAGAAGCAGATATACAGTCAACATCATCAACATCCTCCATCTTGTACTCGATTTCTTCAACAAATACAGCCCAAACTGCAAATGTGCCTTTTATTTATAAGCCAAAAATATTCCAGCACTTTACAGAGGAATAAAGGATAAAGGATCCTGTAATGGGAATGAGAACATGACCCTCCCTCTGCTCTTTTCTCGTCCTTCCTCAAATCCACACCCTAAAAGCATCAAATTGCATCAGAGCCCAGTGTGGGAAAATAATTACCTAAACATGTTCAGACAAGTGGCTGTCACTTGACAGTTGACAATTTCGCTTGCGCTGGAGCTCCTTGTGGCCTTCCTTTCTCTCTCTTGTTTTTCCCGGTCTCATATCATCCATTACTATCCGCCAACCCCAATTTTCACAGGAACAATATATAATAACAGGAACAAGACACAGGCAGTGGGTGGGGTGGGAGAAAGGTTAACATCTTTATAATACCTCGAACTTTTAGTCGTCTCCAGGGGATAATTTGATTTTGGATCCCTAGGTTTAATAAAAGGTCTGCGTAACGTCTCGATGGTTGGTGCATAGAGGCATTTAGAGAAATTGATGGAGGGATGGGGGATGGTAGCTTAATTGTGTTGGGTATCTGGCATAGAGAACAGTCCATCATCAGCCTACAGCTCGTTGAGACACACTCAGGCGAGTGCTGCGTGACTGGCATGCTGATCAGCTGGACAATGCAGTCCAATCTCTCTCTCTCTCTCTCTCTATGCATCCACCCTGTTTTGCTCAGCTTCTTTCCCCTTGCACTTTCCCTTTTTTGCTCACATTCATCGGAGACAGTGTTCCATTTGTGTCAGCATCAAGCTGCTCGCAAGGCAAAAAGCTCACTATTGACTTCCTTACTTGTTTCAGTTAATCAAAAATCGATGCAAAAGTTTAAATACTTTCAAATGAGAGTGCATGATAAAGCAAATCAGGGTGTGCTTCTCATAAAACACACTAGTCATATTCATGATGCACTTGTGACACATAGCCACTGTTCATTTTTCTGACAGTAAATTTGATCTGAGTTTTAGAATTAACAGTAGTTATATTTTAGTCACTGAGTTTTAGTCTAGAATTAGCTGATAAAAAAAACTAGAGCAATTTTAGTGAACTGAAAGTAAACAGTTTTAGTCACTGACTATGTTTACATATATCTCCTTTCAGTGGATTTTTAAAAATAAGGTGCAACAAATTTCCAATTAAACGTTTGTATTCCAGGGGTGGGAATCAGAATATAGTCTTAATCTGAATCAAGCAATCGGACTGGAGCGTTTACTTGACTCGATACTAATTAGAATATTACCAAGTTCCAATTAATATAGGAATTTCCATGTGCATGTAAACGTAGTCATTGAAACTAAAGGTTTTGGTCTTGGTCTTACTCCAACAGGTGCAATTATTACACAATACATTTTGGTTAAACAAAAGGCAGTTGATTTTTTTTTTTTTTTTTTTCACCTTAGTTTTCATTAAAAAAAATTAACAGAGTCCATCCTCCCTGTTTTGACCTTGAAAGGTCTGTCTGTGTGAGTGGGCATGTTTAAGTCCTTTTAAGAACCAAATGTTCCCATAATGATTAAAAACACACAAGAATTTGCCGAATGTTGGGGCATTTGCCTGAAAGTCAATAAACGGTCCTCACAAAGATAGTAAAAACAAATTGTGTAGCGTGGAGGGGTGGGGGTAGATTGGGGTGCTGAGGAATGGTTTTTGTTTTAGTGAAAAAACAAAAACACACACACACACACACACACACACACACACACAAAAAAAAAAAAAAAAAAAAAAAAAAAAAAAAAAAAAGGAAGGAAGAAAAGATATGTGCCGTGCCAAATGCAGCTGCTATTCTCTTTGAATTCTTAAAGCAACTGCCTGGCCCCCTGCCACAAAGAAAGCGAAAGAAAGAGAAAAAGAAAATGATGGAATCTCTCACAGATTTAAAAAGTCATACATTACAACGCTGTTCAATCAGCCAGTCAGGGACAGTGAATCAGCAGTGAAAGAGGGAGAGGGAGAAAGAGAAAGAGAGCAGGGTGTGGCATGTAGCAGGAATACCCAAGACAAACAAAGTATGGAAAAATGGAGACTAATGAAATAAAACCCAGAGGCACCATTAGCTATGAAGAATGAGGATGCTGGAAAAGTAATGGGGAATGAACAAAAAAAAAGAAAAAAGAAGAGGAAGCAAGAAAGAGTGTAAAAAAGTGGCACAAGGTCCCTAAAAAGGAAAAGAAAGAACAGACGGTGTACACTCTACTGACTTTAAACACAAACAGATGGGCTGTAGCGCAACCTCAGTAGAAAGGGATGATGTGAAGCAGAGAGAGAGAGCGAGCGAGAGAGAGAGCACGAAACTTGGAGACTTATTTTAGACAGAGAAGAGGGGCCATTACTGGGGGGCTGGAAGGAATTTTCCTCTTGCCTTTTTTAACACCAGAGCTGGGGTTTTATGTTTTTCTTCTGTGACATGAAGTGCAGTATTGTACCTTAACTACAGTTAATCTACAACCACAAACAATTACTATAATTACAGCAGCTATGGCAATAGTGTCAGCTGTAATTAAAATGAATTTGAACATTAATATTCACTGGTACTTGTATGACAGATATGCTACATAATCATTGCCAGGGTGATGTTTGCTGTATGAACACATTGTTCTAACATTTATGGCAGGAGTGTTCAGTGTCAGCGCTTTGTAATGTACAGTAAGTTTTCCATTCTGTCTAACTGACTTCAAGAAGAAGAAAAAAAAAACAACAACAAAAAAAACAAAAGAGAGGCTGGCAAATTGCTGTGACACAAAAGGAAGAAAACACTTCTAGATGTGCTGTTTTTAGAAAACCTCAGGGTGGGCATTGTTCAAGACCACCCATTCCATATCAATAGGATTCCTGCCTATGGAGACTATCCCTTTAGAAATGTTTAAAAAAAAAAAAAAAAAAAAAAAAAAGTCAGGCTGTATCCTCTCCTTCAGGAGTCCAGCCCTACAGACCATGGCCTTGCAGGGTATAATTTCAGGCATAATGACATATTTCCCCTTCCTGTTTTTTTGTGTTTTTTCGCTGTCCTCTTTTAAACAGAACTCTCCAAAGCTTCCACTGATTATAGTCATCTCACTGGTAATATAACATATCAGTGAATGTAGGTGTTCCCTTTTTGATTGTGTCAAGATCCAAATATAACCAAGTTGTTATTACATGAACAAAAACCTTCACCCTTTTGGTCCATTTACAGTCCAGTCTGAAAGAAGCAGAACAGCAAGGCCAATTCTATTGTTTTTGCTATACATCGAAGACATTTGGGTTTAGAGCTGCAACAACTAATCAATAACAATCGATTACGAAAATTGTTGTCAACGAATCAATTTATTGATTGACACCTCCCCAACCCCGCCCCCCCCAAAAAAATTAAAAAAAATAAATAAAAAATAAGGCCCCAAAAAATTAACTTAGGGGTGTCCCCTGGTGTTTCATTGAAATTAGAATACTAGACACTTAAAACTATTAATTGAATAATTATGCTGATACAATGTAACATTGTTCATAATCCCCCCCAGTTTCATAAGTAATCCCAAATTATTTTTAATAATAATGAGGTTTTTTTTTCGTCTGAAAGCTCTAAACATGATCAATTGCACCATATGCTGTTTTCTGAAGGAATTTATAGACAGGGACTGAGTGACACTGGCAGAGTAATAATTAGTGATAATCTAATAATTCTTCTTTGTTTTATGATTGTTTGGTACACCTGATTTATTTATTTACTAATTTACTAATAAATTTTAATATGCAAGTAGTCTTTCTTTATCTAACACTATGTTAGCTCACTATCAGACAGCTGTAACTAGCCATCTAACGTAATTCTGAGAAAAATACAATCTAAGTTGTAGCGAGCAACCCATTCTGAATTAAACAACTATGTAATTTTGAATTTAGTAACTGAGTGATTGAGTAGGTTACTAGATTCAAAATTACAGCTGCATGTCCTCAAATTGACCAAAAATGTATGGACATCATTTTCTGTAGTTCTTTATAAATAAGTACTAATGTAATTTAAAAAAACAAACAAACTTATAATCAGGTCACACTGGGGTTTATTCCTCCTCAAAACCCTGTTGGGGGGGGGGTTTGGGGGGGATGATTTCGGGGGCAAGACCTGTGACACAATTCGAGCACTAGAGGGGACTGTATATTATGAGTGGTTTATGTATGTCCTGATAAGCAGAAGTGAAACAGAGATCTTTTAGGAAAAGCGTTCCTTTCCAAAGTGTATACACACACTTCCCTTGGTTCAACTGCTGATTGACTCTGTACATAAATTTAGAGAAGCTGACTTCCTTTGAAAAGAATTTAGGGAGGATGTGCGTGCTTATGTCTGCATTCTAGTGTTCGAGATAACCTGTCCTGACCCTTGCTCCCAGATGCTAATAACTTGCCATTCTCATTCCAGCTATATTATTTCAAACAGCATCACATGCTCATTATGATGAGCAAGCATTACAGCAGATAATCTCTGAGAAAAGCACTTCTTTTCTACTAGTCGATCCTGGTTGTAATATAAATGCAGGTTTGGTGCTTGTTAGGTCTTACATCCAACAAGTGCCCTGCTACAAATACAGATAAATCAAAATAAATCAAATCAACATAACGTGCTATAGACAGCCGCTTATTAAGATTGATCATATTTGGGAGTTTTCAAACAGGTGTGGTCCTTCTGCCCACTTGGCGGCCAGCCACAAACGCACTTTTCCTTTCACCTCCTTTAAAAACTCTTAAAAGTGAACTCTTACACGAGCCTTTCCCTTCTCAGACTCAATTAAAGCAATATAATGACGATGTCCTGCCTGGCTTGCAAAGACGCACTTTAAAAATGCTCAAGATTAAATGTTACACAAGATATCGTTCTGTAGGAGAGGTTTTCCGTTCAACAGACATTCAAAACCCTGACATCAGCTTATGTGAAGCACACATAACACAAACTGATGAGCTGAGACCACTCATTTGAAGTGTTTAAATGTGCTCACTATAAAACGTTCATTTTGTATTGTTTAGATTTTCTTTTAAGCTTAAGGTTTAAAAAAAAACAAAACAATGTACTTCCCATTTTGTCTTACAGTTCATGTAATTGAATAAATGCTGTTTCAGTTAGAATAATGTGAGGAAATAAGGGAGGAAAAAAATAAGTGGTCAATGTGTTTTATGCATGGAAGCAGAACCACTAGATTGATATCCGCATGTATTTTTCATATTTAGAAATTTGATTTGTACCTGTGAAATGCTGCTGAAATCATGAAGACTGTCCTCTGCTCATTCCTATTCACAATATTATTTTGTCATCATCACATCAGTCACTGATTGTATGCTTCAATTTATATTTTTGGGGGGTTTTTGGGGGTAGACTCTCATCCTATTTACCAATATGAGGATTCCCAGCACTCTCAACTAGAAACCCCCAGCATGTTCAATTAGAAATCCACAGGTCCCTTAACTGGCATCATAGAGACCAATAACTTCTAGTGTCCTCCCTTGTACATGTAGTCATGGTAACCTAGTTTGGTCATGGACAAGCAGAACTTACTTTTTTTTTTTTTTAAATGTATTCAGGAGGTTTTATTTATTTATTTATTTTTTATGAAATATATTTAGGAGTTTTTTTTTTTTTTTTTTTTTTTTTTTTAAATGTATTTAGGAGGAGTTGGATGATGCAAATCAGTAATACCAGGAGACTCATGCACGTGTACACAATGAGCGGAAGAGTGGCACAAGAAGTGACATAATAGTGCCTTTTTTTTTTGTTGTTTAAACAGGAAACTTAAGGGAAGGGTATAATATGAACAGAGTGTACAATGCCTATAATATATGTATGCAAAACTCTGCAACCACCAACTTATGGCTTATAGTATGGCTTACAGGAACTGACCAACACGACAAAAAAAAGATTCATTTTTTTCCCCTTCCGGGCAGACTGTACTGAAGGATAAACTGAATCAGACAGAATTAAATAACAGACCATGCTTAAATGGCAATTATAAAATGGTATCATTTTTTTTAACCCTGGAAGGGAAGTTCATATAAGTAAATGTTCATATAAGATCAAACACAGATCATGTAAAATATTTAATAATTCTCGATCATTTTAACTATATTAGACTGTAAATTATTTTCTCTCTCTTTTTTTTTTCTATTATGCTTATCGATTTCTAGTTCAGTCCTACTGAAAGTAGATGGCATTACTTCACAAAACTTAAAAAGATAAAACCAATCAAGATAACCATGACCAGATCCTACATGCTGATAAGTGTTCTTGCGCCATTCCTGCAAGATTGAGCAAACTTCAAACTGTAAAAATACATTTCTCATATTTTGTCATTAGTATGAAAATTGCAGTTTGTTACTGCAGAGGCTTGGGAAGCACAATAGGTCCACACCCGTACTTTGAGTAAGTCACTGTGGGTTCTACTAATGCTTTTCTAGAATAACTCCGGTTTAAGTTAATTCTCTTCCTTAATCCAGTTGATTTGGAATGCTGTTATTATAAGATCTCTCTTGGCATGACTTTGCGACTAATTAATGAGTATTTTCAGCAGAGAGTTAGAAGTAGTTAAAGTTCAAATCTGCAAGATTTCTCACAACAAAATCAGTCTGTGTCTTCAAAATTCAACATTTATTTTTCGATGAGGATAACAGGTTGCTCTTGCTTTAATAACATGCCACCATTCCTACCATTACAGATAATATGGAGAGAAAAAACCCCCCAAAAAAACAACCTTAGATCATGAAGGTAGCAGTCCTGGCTTAGTGGTGAACGTTCTCACTGGGAGGGTTTGAGTTCTGAAATCCCAGGACCGATATAAAGACACTGTCAGAACAGACATATCACACCAAGCAGGAATAGATCTACCTTTTGAAAAATGCCTAGGAACAGCTAAGCTCAAGAATGTTTCATTTCTATATTTAGGAAAAAAAAAAAAAAAAAAAAAGAAGACAAAAAGAACAACTCAAAATTACATTAAATGCATAATTTGCTAACATCCAAACAGCAACTTGTTGCTGTGCAGCTTTTAATTGTAGGGTATAATTTCTAGTTTAAATGTTCTCTTGGTAATGTATATTAGAGCTGGATAATAAGACAATCTTATATAGTTATCATGATATATTACAACACAATACACTTTTCTGAGAGATCACAGTTATTATTTTTAATACAAGTTATTATTATATTATTACTTACATGTAGTTCAAATAAATGTTAAAATATTTTGATAATGCATGTTTCATGTTAAATTATTCAGACATTAAGTAAAAGCACAATTCAGCTAGCAGTTTTTCACAGGTTTTTTCACTGTGGCTCATGGAAATTTCTTCATTTGTTGTGATGTAATATTAGATAGAGTTTAGATTGTGCTGTGTACATAATATTAAAGAAGATTGGCTCTTAAAAGATTTGTGAAAGCAATATTTCACAAAGATTTATGAACGGAGAAAGTACGGGAAAACTCACGCCTAATGCCCAAGAAGCCCATTAGCCTGATGCATAATTCTGCCTCCAAAAGCCTCTCGTCCATGCTCAACTTAGACATTAACAAAGCAGAAGCCCTCAAGTAATTCGGTTTCTATGGCTATATCACTCTCCTCCCATTAGGGATAATTGAGTCACCCCATCCGGGCTCGGTTCCTCTAGCACTTTGTTCTGTACATTCTCCATGCAAGGCTAACCACACAACCACACACACACACACACACACACACACACACACACACACAACACTGAGCTGATGTGTTTTTCCTTAGCAAAATCAGTGTTTTGAGGAGTACAGTAGAGAAAAAGACTATGAGGATTAAAAAAAATAATAACAAATAATAACAAAAAAAAAAAAAATGTATGGTCATTGGACATCTGCTGGGAGGTGATTTTATGCCTTACGCTCTTGTCTTAATCATATCATATTATATAGTAACTACTATGACCTATAGTCATAGGTGAAGAAATCATAAATCTATTAGCTAGCCCACCAGGCAAGTAAAAGCTCCAATGTGTCTGCTCAGTCCTATGTTTTGGTTGCCCAGAAACTAATGGACTAGGTTAAAAAGTGGTAGCTAGCACAAGCTGATAACATATGGCGAGCTAGCTAGTTAAGTGCATTAATACAGACTATGAGATACAAATAAGTTTATAGTCATTTTCTTCTAACAAAGTTTATAGTGTACCACATCATCTTTGTGCCCTTCATAAAAATGCTACGTGTCACTAGATGCTATATGTGGAGTTCTGTCCATGTAACAGTTTTAATATCTGGCTAGTGTCTTTAGATTCTCTTGACATTTAACCACGAGGTGACTTTGTGTAGTAAGCAGGCTTTATACGATGGCTTTATATCAAACCTTTTTTTTTTAACGTTTTAACATAATCTGGCTAATAATAATAATAATTGTACTACCAGCTCATGTGCTATGGCTGATGTATGTAGTGCAGCAGGTGGTAGGATTCAGAAAGAGCGGTTTAGACCAGCGTGAAGCACATTCATTTTAAAAATAGCCAAATACATGTTCTATGAAAGTCAATAATAGAAATAGGTAACTTTTTTCTGATTCTTAAACCTACATGTCCACTGTGCAACTATGGGGAAAAACATCTAATAGCCCGGACAGGAAATCTGCTTCTACTGGGCACCCAGGGACAATTTGATCCACATCCCTGATTAGCTATAGTGAAGGCACGCTAAATGGCCAAAAGTAGTTGGACACCTGACTAATCACACCGATACACAAACTATGTGCTTGCTGAACATCCCATTCCAGATTTAGTCCTCCCCCTTTTGCTGTTATAATAACCTCCACTTTCCTGGGAAGGCTTTCCACTAGATTTTGGAATGTAGCTGTAGGGATTTGTGCTCATTCAGCCACAAGCATAATCATGAAGCTGGACAATGAAATTGAATGAGGAGGCCTGGGGTGCAGTCAGTGATCCAATTGATCCTAAAGGTGTTCGGTGAGGTTTAGGTAAGGACTTCGTGCATGCCACTCTAATTCTCCCACTCCAACTTTGGCAAACCTTGTCTTCATGGACCTCACATTGTACACAGGGCATTGTCATGCTGGAACAGGCATGTTAGTTCCAGTGAATGGAAATCTTAATACCACAGAATACATAAGACATTATAAACAATTGTGTGCTTCCAATTTTGTGGCAACAGCTTGTGAAAGAATCACATGGGTGTGACGGTCAGGTGTCAAACATTTGGCCATAAAACTGTATGTAATTATCAGAGTGAGGATTGTAAGTTTGTATCAATCAATAGCTCCTGTTATTCTAAGGGGTTAAACTCACTCCTCACATGAGCCCTCTCTATCTATATCTACTGTAATAATATCAATCTACTTTCCTTCATCTTGTATTATGACTGTGTCTGTGTGGGTTAGCGCTAATAGGAGTGAGCCATGCCAGGCAGAGTTCAACACAAAAAGCCATATTGCCCAACATAACTGAAAGTCTGATGTGTGCCATCCTAACAGGAAAAAAAAGAAAAAGTAACACTGGACAAATGAATTCGGGCCTAATTTTAAACAAAACACAATGGTATGTTTGAAGACCTATCATGGAAGATGTATCGTGATCACAATATATCATTTTCATTCATGCCATGCAGCTCTGAACAAATGTATGCAATCTATGTGGCTTCAGTCATGTTATTCTCTGTAACACAGGCATGTGTGTAAACTGCATTTGACTGTAACTAGAAACTCACAGTTAGCAAGTAATACCATGCAAACTTTTTTCCCCTGGAAGTTTTTTGTAAGTGTACTCATGTGCTTACATCCTACAGGCTTCATGCAGTCTGTGTGCAGGTTATGGCTGCTAATGTCATTTGCCTGTGTAATAGGTTTACATGTTGCAATGATGGTTTTCGGCATATGAATACTTTATTCCGACAAATTATTAGGGCTGGCTTTGGTTATTCAAATGCAAACACAGGCTTGGCTTGTACCATGGAACTAGCTCAACGCTCTTTATTTAGTTTTTCAGAGCTTACACTCACATCATAGACCCTAATGAACAGAGTTGGGTGTGTTCCCTTGTCCATTTCTCTGCATGACACTGAAGATGATCGCAAGATCTACAGCCTCATGGATTTCTCTAATCTATGAGAAAGAGGTGCGATCACATAATGCATCTGTAAACCTAAAATCTCAAAAGCATCTTCATTTTTAAAAACACATGCAACTAGAGCTGCAACAACCAACTGCTAAAATAGATAATCGATTATGAAAATCGTTGTCAATAAATCTCATTATTGATTAGTTGGTGTGAACACGGCACAGGGTACGTTTACTCACTGCGTTACTTCTGTTGATAAAACACGCATTGGAAAAATGGCAGAGAGTACAGACCAAGTAACAGAAGCAAAACAAATGTGCGACCCAAGTCCTCTAAGGCATCGGAACATTTTATATTAAATGCTGCAAAGACGGCTGTGTCCTGCAAACTTTGCAAAGTGGAGCTTGTGTAGCACAGAAGCATAATGGACGGCAAGTTATATTTACATCCAAAATGCTCCAGTGTGTGCAAGGGGTTGGGGAAGTTAGTGCAAACTGCTTAAAATGCTTAGTTTAATTTGAGTTTATAGTCATTATATGCTGTATTTATGCGCTTACAGTGGAAATTCTGTCGTTTATTATAATGGGAGCAATTTGTAATGAGCGCCTCACTCGCAATGTAGACGCAGTGATAAATAGTGGTAGCGCACGTAAGATCTGTAATGTCAAATTAAAAATGTACGATCAAAGTAAACGCAAGTAAAACAATATGCCTAAAGGCAGTGAGTAACAGAAACCATGAGGTGCAGTGAAAAGTGATTTTTTAAAAATTATTAATTTATTTTAAATATCAGTGTTTTTTTGTACATCCACAAAAATATATAACATATTATACTATTATTATTACTATATTATTATTAAACTATTTAAAAAGAGATATAAATATACTATATGTTTATTATAAGTGTTTATGATTCAAAATCTCTCCTCATAATTCACATCCTCAGTAATAAATAGAAATCTTTGGGTAAAAATGATCCAAATAGCGCATCATGAGTGAGTCTGTTCAGAGAGAAATAAATAAATAAATAAATCCCCCGTGCACTCCACAACAAGGAGCAGTTGTAACTGACGCCATTCTGAAAATGCTGGTAACTGACATGTGGCCACTGTCAATGGTTAAAGACCAAGGTTTCAAAAGCATGGTCAGTGTACTCAACCCAGGATGCACTCTTCACTTAAGAACCCATTTTACAAAATTGATAGAGAGGAAGTACCAGGAAGCATTCCAAAAGGTCAAGGGTGCCATCCACAATACTAAGAGCAGAACTGCTTTAACTGCAGATATATGGGACAAGTGTAGCCAGTGAAGCCTTCCTTGGCATTACATGCCATTATATATGGGATGAGTGTACGATGATGTCTGTCTGCCTTACTACCATGCCACTCAAAAGACAGCAGCAAACATCACCCTAATAAACTCACTGCCATTGTACACGACAATGGTGCCAATATTATGGCTGCTGCAACCTTACTGGAGGAGAAGCATGGGACCAGTAACCAGTGGAGTATGCTTGAAGAGCTTTCCACTGCTCTTAAGCCTTTCAAATGTGCCACTGTGTTTATGAGCAGGCAAGGATATATATCACAATCTCTTCAGTGCCTGCACCTGTGAAGGGGCTGTTGAGGTCCACTGAGGGTGCTGCCTTTGAGTCATTGCCAATGAAGTCTTTCCAGGTCACTACAACAGAGCAGCTTCAAGCCGATGGAAGGGGATTCTTTCTGACCAAGTACCAAACACAGTGGTTCTCTCCTCTGGCCTGGACCCAGGTTTAGAAGGCTGAAATTTCTGACAGCAGAACAAATTATAAATGTGCAGGAAAAAGTGCAAACAAGGCACTTGCAGTAAGAAAGGAGACGGTTCAACAGCAGCAGCAAAACAACCATCTCAACCGTAATTACAGCTACTGAACCTTCAACGTTCGTCTCTTTGCTGGACTCACTCCTTGAGTCTGGAGGCAGCAGTGAGGCAGCAGCAATGAGGAAGAGAATAAAGGGCAACACAGGGCTGGTGTCACTTGTAAGATATTGAAGAGCTCTTTTTTATCTAACATCACTGTGTGACCATATAACCTATAAAGTGTGCTCATCACTGCATTCTGGGGCCATCTTGTCACTTCACAAGTGCAGATGATTCCCAGTAATGGTGGATGCTCTCCACGAAAGAACATGATCATGTGACCAGAATGTGCTCGGTAATAATAACTGTATGGGATGTGCAGATTGGGACTGCTAGTGTTCAAACAGTGCAACTGCATTAGATGCATAATCAATAGAATGCTGATAGTACACATTTCTGCACCCCAATGCATTGTTACACCCCCATTAAATGGCCAAATAACTGAGCAAATGAATTAGTGATCATTTCCCAACCAATGTTTGTTAACGATGAGGCTCGTGTTTAAGTTCTGCGAATGATTTTTATTTTGATGAGACGGAGACTGATGTGGATGATGTTGGTAATTAAAATGAGAACTTATTTGGCAATAAAATTATATTATTCTTTAACATTAGGAAGTGATGTTGGTTTTCCAGATGTAGATTAGGTTAGAAATGTAGAAATAGGTGGGGCATCTTTCAGTGGAATTGGAAAGAAATCTTCATATGCAATTTTCTTCTTTTTCACTTTTGGGGGTAACCAGAATTTAAAATGCTAGAACGTTACTTGTGGTTGGAGATATGGGCAAAAGAGATATTTTAGTTTAGGAAAACTTGTAATTTTCAGAACTTCAGAAAGGGTTGTCCCAGGCCACCACATACATTTGGTTGAACTACAATTAGCTCTGCATTCCCACCCATTCCTCTAGTGTGTGATCTGCAGCTGTTCCCAGACATTAGCACAGTTATCCACAGAGTTTCACAATAGGCGATGTCTCTCCATGGGCCCACTGTAGCTTAAAGGCTACAAGGTCAAGGCCTGGTTAAACTATTTTGTGGATATTAGTGTTATGAATGTGATGGTGTTTCACTAGCTGGGTCGCTGTTAGTAGTATGAACATTGCTTAGCACCAGCACTTCTAAACTTCCCTTTCAAAGAATATGTACTACACCCATGACTTCTCGAGTCGCCTCCTACAGTGGTGAGATTATCTTTCATTTTCTCATATACCCATGTGCAGGAGTGAATATACAAATGCACAGTGAGTCACATCTATTGAGTCACAAATGTTCAGGAAATACCTTGACTGACTCACTGGGGAATTTAATATTTTCCAACAACTCAGACAAGTCCCTCTTTCTCAGCTCACCCTTTCAGCAAACAGATCTGCACAATAGAGATAATTCAGGATGCTGAAAATAGAAGGGTTCAATTTTCAACCGAGCCTCTTTATTCCCAATAAAGAGAGGAAGCTAAACAGGGAGAAAAACACACAGATCCTCTTTGCTTAAGGCTCGTGGTCAGGTCCTTCCTTGTCGCCACTAGCAGCATGCTCTTTCAGCTACAAGGCTAAAATTAACAAGACTTGGGCTTGTGTGTGGATTTGTGAGGAATGGAGTTTTCCATAAGGCAGGAAATGTAGTCACACTGGAAAACACTGGAAACTGGGCCAAGATTCCTCCAAAGCACAGCAATAAAAGAAAAGAGTAGGACAAAAGTGTGTGAGGGGGGAAAAAAGTGAATGAAAGTGCTTCAGAGTTCTTCAGAAATGTGGTGTAACTATGAAAAAGCTGATGTCTGTGGAAATATTTCATCAGTCTGGAAAAAAACAGTCATGGGACGTGGTGAGTGAGTTTACTGCAAGCTTCAAGTGACGGACACATTAAAAAAAAAAAAAAAAAAATCTCTATTTATTTTTATGATAAAATCAATTAGTGAGATCATTACATCTCTTTTGCACACTAGGCACATGATCATAAAATACTATACCACTAGCATTAGTGTCCCCTCACTGCAAAAGTACCATGATAAACCGAAACAAAATGTCAGACAGAAATGTCGCTTCAACTGAGGAATATGTTTACAAAGTTTAGGTGAATTGTCTAAATTACGATAGCTAATATAATGTCTAAACAGTGAAGGTAACTTGCTACCTAGCATTACTTAACTGCCTATGTAGCTAAGCTTTTTTTTTTTTTTTTTTAAATAAACGCTTGCTTTTTGGTTATTAATATAAAGATTTATATGGGGGGGGTATGTAACCCATGTAACCCAAGCTAGCATTTATTAACTACCTATTTAGCTAATGCTATTTGAAAAGGGGTTTTTAAGGCAACTAATATAAATTATGTGTAAAGGGGAGGGTTTGTAACTTGTTAGCCATCAAAAGCTAATTACTGTTATTTAAAAAGACTTTTAGCTAGCTAAAATAACAATGTTTTAATAGTTTGTGTGTAACTTGTTAGCTAGCATTAAATAGCTATCAATTTAGCTGTTTACAAAACTTTATAGCTAGCTTATATAATGTGATTTATAATTTCCATGTAAAATCCTAGCCAACTTGACTTATTTAGCTTCAATACTTGGACTAATGCTGTTTAAACCTCCGAGTTGTGTTTTTTTCCAAGCTGAATGCCAGTACATAGCAAGATCTTTTCAGAAAATAATCTGAGTGAGAGAAAAAAAAACGGAACATCTTTATATATACAAATATGTTTCATTTCATATACATTTGGGGACAAAAAATAGACACAGCAACAACAAACTAAAAACAGTGTCACAAAAAACATGGCTTGTCTCAAGTAATGAGGAAATGTAGATGATTCAAGATGAATGATTGATGCAAGATTAATCACCAGCCTCATCTAAATCCCACCACGGAACAGTCTGGAGTGGAACTCAAGGTTTAGAAGATAACCCGATGAAGGAACCACTTCAGCTACAGCAATCAAAATTATGCAGAAGTGAACAGCCTTATACACAGCCTTATCAGATTCTTGTAATTAACTCTTTTCCTAAACAAAAAAGAATAAACAAAGCTAGTAATAATAATCTTCTCAGTAATGTTTTCATCTGGAGATGCAGGGATCAGATTAAACAGTGCTGTTTACAAATTCCTCCCTTTTTTTTTTTTTTGGAATGTTGCGCAACAGTGCTAATGTTATGTAACAAAATATCTCCAAGTAAATAAGTATGTTTAGAGTCTTTAATAATTATTTTCAGAATCGACTAGTTGGTGGGTCTGAACTACTAGTCAGTTAGTCAAAGGCCTGTTTAGCCCTATATAATTAGAACTGGCCTAAGCACAGGAGTCCATTTGACAGTAATCTAATTCTTCACCACCACACAAATGAGGTGTATTCTTTATTTAGGACGAATATGAATTTCTGTACTATTTGAAAATATAAACATAAAAATGAACTTTTTAATACAAAATATCATTTTATTCCTAAATAAATTACAGAAGCGAAGCGAGACAGAAATGATCATTCTCCTAGGCCTTCACTTTTTGATATGTTTTTATCCTCTCGCTGCATGTTGTGCTGAATGTTAATTTGTAAGATGTTGTAAGACTTGCTTGGCTGCATTTAGAGTCACAAATGTTACATTATGCAAATGCCATTCACATAGGACTCGCTAGGGCTTGGCAATACATCAATATAACATCAATATTGTGATAAATGATAGATGCAATACACTTTACAATACGATATCGTTGGTATGGTGATTTTTTAAAAAACATTTTTAATAACTACAAATTAAATGGTACTGAATGGATGCTGTTGATTTAACGTTTTTTTTTTTTTTTTTTAACGTTATTTTATTTGTCTTTGTAGGCGAACTACTGTTTTGCGGACAGTTTGTTAGCCACCTATAGATTGTGATACACATTGTGTATGGTAGAAATGTCCTCAAGTATCATGATATGACATTTTTGTCATATCGCCCAGCCCTAGGACTCACTTTAAAATACTAGACTAAAAACATATGAGTCAGCCACAAAAACCAACCAACAGCTGGAACTATCGTCTACTTGATAAGTCATCATTCCAACACATCATAAACTATTATGCAACAGTCATGATATGAAAGGTTCATATCAACACATTTTACTGGGTAGTCAAGACACAGCAGTCATACTGACATGACAGTTTAAACCTTGTTGAAACACCAGGTGCTGAGTTTCATTTCCTTGTCAGGAATGTTATGGTTACCTCGCTGGCATGCTGTTTTGCTCATTTGTTACTCCCTGCCGTTAAGCAGATGTAGGGTGCTCCTGAATAAACAAATATTTTCCCACAGAGAATGAAAGAGTGTGGTGGGACAGTCCACCTGTGGACCAGTCACTAACTGAAATTACCTTCTGATGTCTACTCTTTCTGGCGGAAAATACAAAGAATATGAACACAAATCCGGTGTTGAATAAAGGAAAGCAGTTTTATTGGGACAAAGAAATGTGCAATGGTTACGATTATGCCTGTCTGCACAGGTTTCTGGTGTAATTTCTTTTGAAAGTACAAAAGCAGTCTGTTGGACAAAGTCTCTAACAAAACGCATGGTTTAAACGAATCAGGAACCTTCTGCGATCTCGGAGTTTTAAAAGTAACATGAATTGGTTGGACATTTAAAATGCGAATCCAGTAGAAGTTGTGTAACACAATGAAGTGCCTTAATGTCACTGCCAGATGAACTGCTGCACTGTGTCTGAACAAGTACACTCTTGGCTGCATGTGAAAAAGTGTGTATGTGTGTGGGGGGTTTCCTCACTGAATGGTCTTAGGATCTCAGTTTGAACTGTACTGAACTTTGGCATTCAAATAAACTCTCAAGTAAACGTACAGTTTAGTACCTTTATTTCTATCACTGGGGTAGTACCATCAATGGTGGATATATAGCTTTAATAAGTATATTTAACACTGAACTGGGAATATACACTCACACACCTTTAATAGGTGTACACACCTACACAATCATGCAATTATCCAATCAGCCAATCAAGTGGCAGTATCACAGTGCATAAAATCATGCAGAATCAGGTTAAGGGCTTCAGTTAATGCTCACAACAGCACAATAGGGAAATAATGCGATCTCAGTAACTTTGACTGTTGCATGGTTGTTGGTGCCAGACAGGCTGGTTTGAGTATTTCAGAAACAACCAAAATCCTTGGATTCGCATTTTTCTGCATAGTTTACACAGAATGGTATGAAAAACAAACAAACAAAAACATCCAATGATGTTAGGATAAATGAATGAATGACCAGGGGTACAGGTGTTCCTTTTAAAGTGGCAGGTGATTGTGTACCTTTAAAAATAATTGAAGGTACATAATTTGAGGACCACTTATGTAACCAACACTACAGGAACAGTTTAGTACCTTTATTTCAGAGAGTCTAAATGGAGGACTGGTCGTTTCTAGAGAAAAGGTGGAGACATATGCTTCAAAGAAGTAACAAAAATTGCAGATCAAAATCTTGTGTGTACAGAATTCCCTGCAAAGTTAACTGTGGAGCTATAATCTACAAAATGTTGATGTTATGCACATCTCTAGGACCAGTAACTATAACAAATGTGCTCAGTAGAAAATGGATGGAAAAACCAGAGGGGAGGAGGAGGAGTCAAGAGTATTAAGATTTCTGATTAGGGTAATAGTGATACAGTGAAAATATGAGACTCCTTACTGATGTAGAAAGTGCTGGGTGCCTCTGTGCCATCAAACTTCAGGGCCAACAGGCTGCTGGTTTTTTCGTCATGACGGAGCCACAGAGAGACGCCCAGGATTACACATCCAGCCAGCTAGAGAGAGAGAGAGAGAGAGAGAGAGAGAGAGAGAGAGAGAGAGGTTATGAGTTTTCCAGCCATTCTTTGTCAAAGTGATCCCTTGAAAGTAGGCTTGGGTCAAAGTTCAAAGTTCAGCTTGCCTATAAGAGTGGAACCAGCAACGTTGACAAATTTTAAACATGAACTTTGCCAGACCTTTCCCAGATTTCTTCCTGAAAAAACTGTTATGTTGGTATCTTTCTCTCAGCAGGTTTGAGTGACCCACTGATCCCCATGTTCTGTTATCTCCCTGTTATCTTCCTTGCCATTTGGAGTCTTGCAGAACTTCATATAAAACAAGGAAAAAACATCTGTGCACAAACTGATGAATCTGAACACACGTCAAGCGCTCTACGTTCCTCCTCAGTTTAAGATCTCTGTCTTTTAAAGAGCAAAATGGAAAATTCTGCACAGAGCCAAAGCAGCACAAAATGGCCAACTCTGAAGGTGGGACACCCTTATTTAGGGCTGAAGAGAAAAAAAAAAAAAAATTAAGGTCAAATGCTCTTCGTCAGACAATTTTAAAAGTTTCACTACAATGAGTGGTATTGTATGGGTGAGGGCTATTAGAAGCGGGAAAGGGGCCGCTGTTTCCAAATAAATCACTGTCACATCGAGTCAGGGCTGTGCACTACTGGGGCAGCTGGACCTCGTCAAGAGCGTACAGACACTGTGGAGGAATGTAGGACACAAATAAAGGGAATCAGAGACAGTCCAGACCCCAGCGGGTGCTCACTAGCTGAGTGAGTGAGTGAGGGGAGATCCAAGCACACCATTCTCAGCAGAGAACTGGGAATGAGAGGAGTGGCAGTTTACAGCAGGAATTCCGGGAGAGTTCAGGCTCTTCGGAGCCATTTACACGACATCATTTTCAACTAATAACTGAAGACTTTGTGTTTTGGTTGTTCGTTTACATGACAACGGCGTTTTGGGGCCTGAAAACGCAGGAAAAATAAGCCAAATCTGTGATTGGCAAACGTGAGTTTTCACAATTCCTTATGACAATGAATAATTTTCCAAGTCTAACTATCGAGATTCTAAGTAACTGGAGACAGAATTTTTTTGCACTCCACGTAGATCATAAACCATTGAAATTGTTTGAGAAATGTAAATGTTATTGTGCTTTTTATCCAGAAAAAAAACAAAAAAAACAAAACAAAACACAGCTTCCCCATTTACTTGTATTTGTTTATAGGGCAGTCTTGCCCGGATCAATATGGCAGACACGATGACGTATCGCAGCAACGGGTCAATGCGGCCTCTATTTACCGCTCTGTGGAAGAATCCTTATGTGCGCAGGCGTGCAGTGTTTCTTTACAAAGTGACATCGCCAACTACTGGCCTGGCATGCATAATACAGCGTTTTTAGTCGTTTACGTGGATCCATGTGAACGGGGATCATTTTGACAACGTTGCCGTCATGTACATGAAACCTTTCAAAAATGCAAAGGAAAAACTTTTCCGTTTTTAGTAAATCGGTGTCGTGTAAACGTATCCTTAGCGAATAGCTCAGAAAACAAACAGCTGCTACTTTTTTCCCCCCATTATGTTCTCTTGTGTTCTGCCCACCTCATTATAGGATCCAGTAAGTACCCCCCACCCCCACTCTATCACTAACCCTGCCCTCCCCTCACTCTCTCATGCACACATCTGTGAACAGCTGCACAATGAAAGTTATCCACCCACAGGTCCAATCTGAAGGGTTTTTCCCGCTCTTATGTGCCATATGAACCGAGAAACATGGTGGGAAGACAAGACTTTTCCCCTCCCAGGGTTTTAATGTTAATCCTAGTGTTAGCATGTTGCAAACCAAAATAAAAGAAGTTTACATGTTTAGACAGTTTCATTTCCCCCCCCCCCCCGCCCCATGTTTACAACACGCTCTGAACTGCCAGCACAAGTATGGCTATGAGAAATGCTTTCCCTTTAGGAGAATGATAAAACTTTAGAAAGTGTTTCTCTGGAAAAAGGGAAAGAATCAGAGCAAATGAAAAGGGATTCATTCCTGTAATTTGAACTGTTGCCATGCCAGATTGCTGTCCCCAGAGAGGGATAAAGTTCAACCACTTATCTAAGGGTTTGAAGCCATCTCAGTTAAGTGTCTGTGGGACTGATATAGAGAGTCTCTTACCACCCCCCACCCCCCTTTGCTAGCTCTCCATTTTGGTCCATACCAGAACTCAGGCAACCCGTTGCTCAGCGACCGGGTAAACAAGGCCTACCGGGAACTACAATCATCTTTAGCAACACAATCATTTAACCCATGTTCAGTCATGTTCTGATTTTACAGGGATACCTAAACTGAGGGGGTTTCCAATGCTTGTCTCATCCTTCGTCACAACAAGACTCAAGTCCATGAGTATCTAGCCAACGTGTTAATAGGAAACTGAAAATAAAATACGAATCAGAGGAAAATCTTGCTATATGAGGAGCAATCGAGAACTAAATTTCTGGAATATTCTGCTATAACACTCTAGCTGTCTCTTTGGGGTGCTTTTACAGGCTCTGGATTTTCCAATGTACGCTTTACATTATGGATTCCCATAATTCACACAAACACACTCATGCAAACACACACCACCTAATAACTGCCT
Source organism: Stegophilus panzeri (assembly GCA_024331685.1). Taxonomy (NCBI): domain Eukaryota; kingdom Metazoa; phylum Chordata; class Actinopteri; order Siluriformes; family Trichomycteridae; genus Stegophilus; species Stegophilus panzeri. The sequence goes on from JANDJT010000164.1 coordinate 6,530,948, forward strand.
GCTGCCCAACTGTAACCCTAGCCCAAGGCGTAATTTTACATACCCAGCAAGCCTTAATAACAGCTGTGGAGGAAATGGCAAATGGCCGAGTTATGCTCTTACACTGACCATGTCATGTGACAGAGCAAGTACTTTTAGGTTCAATCTCAATCTCGGAAAGCTCAAATTATCTAATGACATCATTATTTGTAAACTTTTTAACTCTAATCACCATTTTCAATATTTCCACCCCCCTGCCTCAGGTATGTGGATACCTCTTGTAGGATGGTGTAAATATTTTTGAATTTGTCTCCTGTATTTTCAGATATTATGATATTTTCAGTTGCACCAAAACGCATAAATGTTTAAAACGATTCTATGAATTTAACTCAAGGGTGAATGAATTTGGAAGGTAAGGTTTGAACGCCCATAATCTTCATAACAAGTGATGTAAACTGCAGCTGTGTAATGCTTTAAAAACTGAATGGAAAACTCTTCCCAATCTACATCCTATCCTAAGTTCTCAAATTTCTATTCAATATTACTTATTTGTTTAATGTGCTCAAGAGAATGAAGATGTGAAATACAGTGACTGACTGACACATCATGCTGTCAGCTAAATAGGTTAGCATTACGCTTAATTTATAACCAACAATGCAAGGTGTGTTTGGACTGAAAGCAAAAGCTCAGGAGAGGTGGAGAAAGCAAGTGAAACTGTAGGCCAGCATGATGGCCTGAAAAATAAATCCAGACCAACTACAAACCCACCTGACACGTTGACTTTAATTTAACACAGCTGTGGAAACTTAATATGTTTCCCTCATCATTGTGTCGATCTCTATCTATACCTTTCTGACGCAATAAAATAAAGTGCACCACCATGATCAAAGAGTTCTTAAGCATTTTATCACTGACTGCACTTTTATATCAGGATCATATACAAGTGTGCAATAAAAGTGTGTTCTGAGTTCAATTTGCAGCAACTACACTACACATCCATTACACACCCAGGGAAGCTGTGGATGGACGTGTGGCTTTTTCAATGTCTTGGTCAATACAGATGGGTCAATAATGGTAAACAGCGAGATAATGACTTTACTTATGCATTATTTATTTCAGTACATCTACTGAGATTAAAACCTCTTCTGCAAGGTAAAAGCTGGATGAAAGATGGAAAGATGCTGTATATACAAAATGATACATTCAGGTATTAGACGACTGACCTCTAAGTGGAGGAAACAAAATGGACAGACACTAATTTTTCCAGTTAAGTGTGCACATAGATCTCAACGTCTGAACAAGATGGCGGAAACGTTTCTTTAGCCTGATGCTTAAAATATCTCCAAGACCATAATATTCCCCTCTCGTTTTAATCTGCCTCATAGTGTACATTTAACCTAGAGAGTATCCTGTTCTTAAGCACTAAATAATACACTAGTAATAACGTCCCATTACCACACACTCACAGCAACACCTGGGTGATGCAAAGTGGCCGGAAGTCAGTCTTAGAGTAAACATGGCGCAAAGCAGGTGGTGGACAACAACGTCAAAAAGTCAGAAATGAGAGGCATTCAACTATAGAGACTACCAGTAGTAGAAAGTGGAAGGTGGTACACTCTTTCATTCTCCTACTGTGAAACGTTTTTTTGCTTCCTAGCTCCTAGTCAAGACTTTCCAAGCTGCTAAAGGATTGTCTAAGATTTAACCAAATTACAAATACGACATTTTTGTTTGTTTTTGCAATTTATACACAAGCAATTTCTCTAACAATTTCTATTTTAGCACGTTTGATTTGTAGTCAAAATGGGCAAGACGTCTCATTTTTAGCAGTAAGCCATCTAATTTGTGGTCAAGTGGGTGGTCTTGCACAAGATCTGTAGCAAGCTAGGTCACTTATCTGACCATACCAAACCACTGGGACTAGTAATGAAGCCATGATAACCGACAGCAAGCTTAAAGAAGGGCAACACCCATACAGCATATATACTTGAGAAACAGATCAGTGTTGCATGTCTGCTCTTTTAAAAAAAAACAAAAAAAAAAAAAACAACTTATTTATGCTCTTGGGCGTTTTTCACTGGAGTACGTACTTTTTTTAATTAATGTATTACATAGTGGTTCTTTACTTTTAATTGCAATGGGTTCAGACGCAGACTTTTGGTCAAAGCTAAATTACAGCATTTATATGAGTTTTAGCCACTTGCATTTGAATGCCTTCTTTAGCCTATATTTATAGAAGGCGTGCTGTTGTAGTTAGCATGGTCTCTCTGCTAACCACAACTCTTTCCTGGCATTGTACAATTTAAAAGAGGAAGTGACTAGACAAGTCCAACCAAACACTGTGGTCCACACCTGACCACCAGTAAAGCAAAGCCCCTGCTTTTATGTGGAACGGAGGTTTCCCAGCCTCTAAACTACCTCAGGTTTAAAAAAAAACATACTAAAATCAACTGTAAGCTAAAACACACACACACACACACACACACACACACACACACACACACACACACAGTTGTGTGTCGGTCTCAGTCGTATAGTGTCAATTGCTTGTTCTAATATGCTGGGGGAAGCCTGATATCCTATCTCTGCTCAGAGACGGATGCAACGCCATAAGGCAATCACTTGATTGAATGTGATGAGAAGCAGGAACCTCTAGCTTAAACAAACTGAATTCTCCATTAGAATCAACAGGAGTTAAGAGGCTAAATCAAATCATCACTATTCCCTGTTACAACCAAGCCAACATGCTCTTTTTCCAGAAAATAAGGGCATAGCAATCATCAAGATAAAAGTGCACGTCTCTCCGTGCTTTTGTAGAATAAATAATATTAAAACAACCTTGAGCTGGCAAGAACCATTTTCATCAGATGTAGGGAGGGCCGACACCTACACATAACGTGCAGGACATCCTGTTGCAATGTTTTCTCGGATACCCAGTTCATTCTGGGAAGTGCCGTCTATAATGAATTTGATGAGACTTATTAGACATTCCCCTCCTGGACTTCTCCTATTCCCTGCCAGGGTCACAGTGGAGGCTATTTCTATCCTGTGACTCACTGATAGGGGTTTGTAAAATCTCTGGCATGCCAACGCTAGAGCCCAAAGCACTATGACCACAATTCCAATCAGACCACACCTCAAAATTACTCTTTCAGTTTCATGCTTGAGAACCGGACCTTGGCTTTAACATGATGGTTCTATAATGTTCTGAATTTTGGCTTCCCCCACCCAATGAATGTTTCTGTTGATTAAAGATGTCCAAGCAGGTTCCTTTTAAATGGAATATACAGGACATGGATCATGAATTCTGTTTTATTGTACACATCCACTAGAAAAACTTGTTGTGCATTTGAAATAAGAGATCAATCAAATCTTCCTAGCCACAACCAGTCTCATGTTTCCCTCAGGGAGTAAGTATAGATAAAAGATAAATGAATGAGATCCATCATCGTGTAGACTGATGGACACAATTATATACTGTAATGCACAATCTATCTCCGAGAGAGCTGCCAATACCACAACGCTTTCTTGTCTCTTCCTACCTCTTTTCCAACTGTGGACATGGTTGCATAAAGGAAAAAAGTCTGTTTGTGTGTGGTTTACTCTCAGCTAACTCCTCTCCAATGTTTGGGAAGACCCTACGTTTTTCTTCCAGTAAGCGTGTTCATGCCACAGATTAAGTCTAGTCATAGAGTAAAGAATCTCCAAAAACAGTGCCGTTCAGCTGGATGCTCGATCTGGGGCTAAATCTGTGTGCGGAAAAACAGCCTCACACTCTGAGGTCTTTTTCATGTGTTTGGTTATTTTCCACAGTCCCTGATGACTCATGTAACTCTTTAGACAGAACATCTGGCCACAATCAGTCATTTTATTATGAATTAAAAGTAAGTGCTGAAACTGGTTCATTCTTAAGACTTGTTCAGGCCACACATACAACAGCATTTGAGCATCATTTCATTTCTAGACAAATTTAAAAGATTACTGGTTTTAGACGTTTACCTGCACAAAAGATAGTGTCTACTGGAAACAAATGTTCCAACATGGTCTCATAATATCAAATCTGAACTTAACTTATCGTATGACACGTGTTTCACAAGTTCATTCATATGAAATAAAATTAAATGAAATGAAATCCAACCTCTCTCTTAGCCTGGAAGTTCTGATGCAGCTTCACATGTCATGATACCCAACCCATTTTTTGGTTTGTTTTTACAGTGTGTGTGTGTGGTTTATAACCGAAAAATCCCACACCCCTTACATTTATTCACCATGCAGCAACATTTAAACACCATAGCTTTTTGTGTAACATGTAAAAAAAATAAACCCCTCACCGTGTTTACTGCAAAACCATCTCTGTTTTCTACTCTGTCAAGCCCCAGTCTGAAGGCTGAGTCAGCTTATTTTTTAAAAACAAAAACAATTTAAGGAATTGAAATAACGCGCACCATTCGACATTAACGGACAGCAGTCTCACTATTATGTTATACACAGGTATGTATAGAACAACTAAACCCGTTATTTCCATTCCAGTTTAGTCTCTAGACTCTTAAAACCTAAGAAACAACATCGCCCTTAAACCAGCTAGTTATAACAGTCTCACTCTGGCTGTTTGATAAACTGGTATCTGTGTAAATAACGCAGGTAAGGTTATCGTCTTTCCATAATTCAGCTTATTGTCGCTGTTTACACGTATTTTTTTTTTTTTTTTTAGCCGTTTGTGATCATCAGAGATGGTGTGGCTCTAACGGCTAATGCGAGACAACTGATACACACAAATCCGTTTTAAAAATCTAACAAGCACTCACCCAGAAAATGAAGTTGAAGAAGAAGAGCATGTATTTGATGCATTTCGTGCAGCCTTCCACTCCCATGGTTGCGGGATTGTTTTAATGCGTCGGTTCTCCTTTATACAGCGAGGAACGTGTGAATTTAGAGTGTGTGTCGACCAGACAGATGAGAGCAAGTGAAAACTCAGACTTGTGGGCCGCCCAATGTGTACGTGTGTGTGTGTGTGTGTGCTCCTCCGGAGAAAACAGCAGGCAACACCTATCGCCCCCTCCTCCCACGGAAAGTGGTACAGTCCAAAAATCATGGCGTTCGTATGCTGAAGCCCTCCATTACCTTCAGCTTATTGCGAGGGTCTTTTTTCAAACTGTCTGAACAAGACCAAATAAATGATTAACCGTTCAACATGTTTGGGCCCCACACATCCTGCAAAACAAAATTCATTAGACTTGTGGTGTTTGGTAACTATTTTCCTTTGTTTACAGTCTGTGTGAGCTCCACATTTTCTAATGCGAACTGGCACAATTATTGGGAATGATTAAACAGAGAACTCTTAAAGGAAAAGTCCACCCTAAAAAACATTAAATATGTTTATACGGTAAATATTGTGATGTGCTTAGTGATTCTGGTGCTAATCTATTGGATGGTACTGTATTTTTGTCGTTTCCATGAGGAGTGTTCGATTGTATGCCGCGATGACGTCACAAGGGGACATTGCATTTACAATGGTGAAATAAAGATTTCAGACATGAGTGCTAACCACTGATCTACTAACTATCAGATTTTGCTGTTTAGCTCCAAAAAAAAAACCAAAAAACAAAAAAAACCCAATAGCTTCTTTTCTCACAATCTTCAGCAACATTCAACATCATATTAAATAAGGAATAACACAGGACAGACTGCGCTAGTACACGAAAATAACATGCTGCACCCAGCCGTCACACATTTTAACAGTTCAACGTGTTTATAATAGAGGTGATAAGCAATGTCTGTCTCTCTCTCTCTCTCTCTCTCACACACACACACACACCCACAAAGTGCAGCCTGTCATTTTACAGAGAAATTGGAAAGCGGAACTGAGACTCTTTCCATACATGTTAAATAAACATTTACTAAAAAAAACTAAAAATAAAAACTTCATCAGATAAATTATTTAAAAAAAATACATTGTTAAACATCAACCTTTTCTAATCTGTTTATTATTAGTGTTAGATTATTTGGAGCGTCTGCCATGCAAGTCTCTGTGTATGAGCTGTTACTATAGAAACAATAATGCATTAAAATGAGTGCATTACTATTAACCTATCATTCATGTTATTTATGGTGGAACTACCTGTGCTGTTATACAAAAATAATGCACACCTTCTAACCAATCAGATTCGAGCATTAAACTAAATTGTAGTATAGTAAGAAATCAAACATAGTATTAGTAGAGAGAATGCAGCTACTGTATATTTCAGTACAACTGATAGAAACCGACTCAGCTAGTTAGTAATAGTTAGCAAAGGGTTATTTGGTTTGTCTCCCTAGAGAACATTTAAAAGGTTTTGTGAAAACGTACAATTTGGTGTTTTCCTTTCTGTGGGGATGCCATGTTGAATCTAAACACTCTGGTCCAAAAACTTTTCAAGTACCACACTGAAGGCTGACTATACTCAAATCTTAGGTTTACAGGTTAGGGTTTAATGCTAAAAGTGCTTGTAAAGCTTGTGGGAAGATTGAAGTCATTATATGTCATATATGACAGAATAAATGTGGCTTTTAATCTATATTTTATAAAATCTACAAAAAGCTCAAGTAAAACCACAGAACATCTTGACATATAACATGCAAAATTGGCATTTTACACAGGATATGCTTTTATTTTACAAATACACATTAACACTGTCTTATTAAACTGAATACTTCAGCAAAGGCCTATTCCATAATATATAATAATACATGCTTTAATTCCACACCCCTATTTAAAATTTGTAGTAGAACACAATGCAGTTGATGCATGGCATATACTGTATATTATCTGTGCATAAAAACCAAGGATTAAAAGATGGAATTTTAATACAGATGTGCTCTGAATAATATTCAGCATCCTTATTTTGACTTTATTGCGATATTTCTGCGAAATGTGAATTATTAGTTTGCTAAAGGAGAGTGAAAAGGCGATTATTTTTACTCGTAACTAGTCCATGGCTCCCTCTGGTGGCTAACAGTTATGAGGACATTAGAGAAGAGCCTCAATGTTTTATATATACTCACTACTACATATTGTACAGTACCTCTTACATACACAACTACTACAACTACAGCCAGGGGCAGATTTAGCCAAAATGTAAGCATGGGGCCCCAATTTCAGTGTTTTAACATAAATATTAAAATTTTCAGCATACGTTATTTAGCATTAATAGTTAATCTTGATTATAATCGACTATAATTAATATCATAATCTTGATATTAGGCCTATATTAATAAATAACTCTATTTCACTATGACCATTAACCCAGAGCAAACAAGAAGTCACTGTATGGTACCACCTTGCCTTCATGCCAAAGGCTAAATCTGTTAATTAAAACACTTCACAGGCTTTGATAAAAACTTTTTGCTTTCCTCTCATTTTCTCCGTTTTTCAGCACCGTTGCTTCGCTTCATTTTTGCTCTGTCTGTACACTACACGTGACGTCGCTGGCGTTTGCATGAGTTGGCTCCTTTCTTCCTGAATCATTTCCGTATAAGCGCAGTAAAATTGTGGAATAGTCCAATGTGGTGGGTACGGGGTTTGGGGGCTGATACACTCATAAATTAAACATTCTATGATTTTTATTCAGCTTGTTTAGCTTATTGGTTTTTAGAAAAAACAAAACAAAAACATAATTAATTAACGAAATGTAAAAATAAAACTTTCTTAACCATAAGTTTATGCAGCGTTTTAGTAGCTCGGGGCCCAAGGCAATAGCCGACCTTTGCCTAATGGTAAGTCCGTCCCTGACTACTACAACACACACAAACACACACACAGATCAGACTTTGCTAGATCCCTGTTCTTTAAATAAAACAGGGCGCTCACTCACACCTGATTGTCATCCCATTAATTAAAAACACCTTCAAATTAAACTGCTAATTTTAGAGGGTCATATACTTTTGCCACTCACAGCTGTGCAATATTGGATAATTTCCCTCAATAAATAAATGACCAAGTATAATATATTTCTTTTTTCTCATTTGTTTAACTGGGTTCTCCTTATCTACATCTAGGGCTTGTGTGAAAATCGGAAGTTGTTTTAGGTCATATTTATGCGGGCATATAGAAAATTCAAAGGGGTTCACAAACTTTCAAGCATCACTGTATATAAAAGTCTCAAAGCATTTAAGGCCGCATTTACACTACATCGTACAAGTGACTCGATTCCGATTTTTTCTTCCCATGTGGCACAGATCAGATATGACCCATGAACGTGTAAGTAGGAAAAAAGCACATGGATTCCGATATTCTCAGATCGGATACGTGCATTCGCGTCTGCCACGTAAGCGGGAAAATCGGGTATTCTCCCGTCAGTGCAAGTCGTACGTCATTAAAAAGCGACGACGGCGAATGACGTCAACACAGGTGGACACCAGCCGCGAAAACACAACTCTCAACGGGCTCTCTGAAATATAATACAAGCTTTTGCGTGTATTATATTTTATATGTTATAAAGCTGGATTATATTTTCGTCCATTGCAAATTGCGCCGTTTTTACTTCCTTTTCGGTCCAAGCTTCCGGTGACGTCTATTTTGGGTTGTTTCATGAAATGTCTAGTGTCAATGCAGATATCGGATATGGGTCACTTTTAAAAGAAGATGTAAGCGGGTCGTCAAAAAAATCGGATATGGTCAACAAATCGGAATTGGGCATCAAGACCTGCAGTGTAAATGCAGCCTTTATGATGGACATTATTCACTGTTCTCTGGGCATCAATCAATAATAGAAAACATGCATGTTTTTGGCCACCAGTAATATAATAACCTTATCAGCCACTGTGAATATAAAAACCTAAAAATAATAATAAAAAAAAACCTGAGAGAGATATCAATGAAATCTTAGGACAAGTCAAGATGGACTAAATAAAATATGCTGTCAAGTATCACTTAATATCTGATATGGGCACAAATCATGCACATGCTCAAATAGTGAATACTTTTACTTAAGCATTTTTTCCCTAACAAACATGTAATTAAAATGTATATTTTTGTGTTGTGTCATTCACTAATGTGGATGAAGGCGAAATCTAGCTGTTGAAGCCTCATTACTAGCAAAGCTCTATTTGAGCAATAAGCCCCTGGCCACAAGTGTGAACAAACTTAGGTCTGGAAATAATTCAACAACAACCAGTGTTTCTATTAACAATACTTTTTTGCAAGCTTCATTAACCGTCACGGTCACAATGAATATGGAGCCTATCCGAGGAACACTGGATGGTGGGAATACACCCTGAATGGGTTGCCAGTCTATCACAGGGAAGCATGTACAAACATTCAAACACTAATTCATACAAAGAACAATTTAGCGTAGTCAGTCAACCTAAATGGCACATTTTAAATAGGTAGGAGGAAACCAGACAACCCAGAGGAAACCCATGTATACACAGGGAGAACTTTCGAAACTCCACTAACAAATCACTAACCAATCTGCTGTTCCACTGTGTAAAAATGTGTGTGCATCATTTAATTTTCTGCATTCATCTACCAACTAAAACATGTAGAATGCGTGAAGAAAATTTGTTTTTTAGGCCGGGTGTACAGTCCAACCTAACAACAAATCCGTTCTAGCATTTATCAGAATACAGAAGAGTAGAGTGATATCTGCACTTTATTCTTTTGGTCATTAGATGGCCGAGATGCTTCTAGTGCTGTACTCTGTACATCACGAGCACCGTCTAAGCTGTCACCGTCTAATTCTAGGTGGAATTAGCATAAATGATCATTTGTGTTTTCTAAAGTCTATATCAGATAAACAATAGGCCTATAACAATCAAAATGATTAAATTCTATTTAAATTAGAACCTATAAGCATATAAATGGCTACTCATATACGACATCGTGCCCATTCTAAACAAATTTTGTCCATTTATTTTAGATTAGTATAAATATGAAAATTAAAATAAGGAGTAATCAGACTGTTTTTGTTTCGGGTTTTCTGGATGCAGTTCCTCACTGACCAGCAGATGTCGCTAATTTGTGCAGTTTCGACAAACACTGAATGTTATTTATTAATTTTGGAAGCGATTGGTTCAGTTTGTTCAAAGCTTCAGAAAGCTTCTCCTTTCACTACAGAATACCTTTTTTTCTTTAAATAAAATATTCTACTTGTTCATAAGATCAATATGTATGTCGCTCAATATGAAGGGAAACCTGACAAACTTTACCACAGTGGATTTATCTCAGCTTTTTGTAGCATTGCATTCATTTTAATACACACAACTGTCAGTTTTATTTATGAGATCATGGCTGTAGTGCCAGGTTGTAGGATTGCTTTCTAGGATTCTTGGCATGTGTGTACTATCTTCTTCCTCTTCATCGTCGTCTTCATGATCATCATCATCATCATCATCATTATTATTATTATTATTATTATTATTATTACTACTATTATTATTATTGCATAATGCACAGTCACTGTCTTTCTCACTTGATCCCCACCTTCGTGTGTCTTTAGGATAAGGAGCTAGTTTGTCTTGTAATTGCCTTGGGGAAGCGCAGAAGTTGGATCAGTTCTTGTCCCCAGACTTCATGACTTTCTGACAGTGAAACATGAGCTCAGGATTTGACAAACCCAACCCTTTGAGAGCCCTAACCACTTTAATAAGAGGGATTAACCAACCCTTTAATAAGAGGTGGAATATATATATAAAACAGGGATATAT
>JANDJT010000164.1:6542017-6583549 GCA_024331685.1 Stegophilus panzeri
TCTATAGATGTAGACACACACACAGACACACACCTGTCGTTCCTAGTGATCTCCAGCGGTCTGAAATTAAGTTTCTCGTCGTTAAGCAATTGCGCATGCGCACTGGCCAACCGAATTGAACTGATGCTGCTCCCTGTCACTTTTTTTTTTCTTTGAGGCGCGCACTGCAGCGACACAGAGAAGCACAGAAAAAAACACAGAGACGAATCGTAGGTGAAGAATCGAAGGATTCTCATGCTGTTCCGATTCTAATATTATTAGAAGATGTAAAAACACACCCTTAACGTCTCTTAACAATCCAAGACCAGTTGATGTCGGATGACATTGCATTGGAACTCGCAGAAATGACCGGTATGATCCGCACGGATTTGTGCTGATCACAGACATCCCACCAAGCCTGAGGAGGAAACCTTTCTACATACTGGGCTAGGAGAGGAGAGGAGAGGAGAGATCATCAGAGACTATAAACAGGGTGTGAGGAGAGGGAAAGAAGAGGAAGAGCGCTTGGTTAGACTGGAGCTGTTCGTTCAGAACCAAGACGTATACAGCGTTGCATTTTGCTGAATGCCTCCAGTGCCACTGTTCAGTGGTTGCACATCTGTATAGGATCTTTTAGTGAAGAGCATTATGATGTTGGAGTGCATGCTTTTTGGTGAATCGGTTCACGTGCTCGTGGGAGCTTCTTCTTCGGCACCGAGTGTTATATTTTCCTAATCGCTATGATATCATTCTCGACAAAGCTATTTATTTAAGCTATGCGTAATTGGAGACACGTTTTAGAGTTACACGACCACAACTGATCGCGTACTTAACCTTTTCGGTTCAGTGCAACCTCTCATTAACCGGTTCACCCATTGCGCGCATGTTTCCCCCGGGTCGTTGCGCGTTGCCTCGCACGAGCTTTAGGATGTAACACCTGGCCCTCGCTCGCGACATGCCCGAGCGACGCGATGGTCCAAGGCGACGAGAAAGACCGAGTTGTGATTAACGTCGGGGGGATCCGGCACCAGACCTATCGCAGCACCCTGCGCACTCTGCCGGGGACACGCTTGGCCTGGCTCGCCGAGCCCGACGCCCACAGTCACTTCGACTACGACGCCCATGGCGACGAGTTTTTCTTCGATCGACACCCGGGCGTCTTCGCGCACATCCTTAACTACTACCGCACGGGAAAGCTGCACTGCCCGGCGGACGTGTGCGGCCCGCTTTATGAGGAGGAGCTCGCCTTCTGGGGCATCGACGAGACGGACGTGGAGCCGTGCTGTTGGATGACTTACCGACAACACCGCGAAGCTGAGGAAGCCCTAGACAGTTTCGGCGGCGGGCCCGCCGACATGAGCAGCGACGAGGTGGATGGAGACGGTCTGGGTGAACCCGGGGACGGCGACGACGAGTTGGAAATGACCAAAAGGCTCGCGCTCGGGGACACGACCGATGCCAAAACGGCTGGACTGTGGCAGCGATGGCAACGTCGCGTCTGGGCGCTCTTCGAGGACCCTTACTCTTCTAAATATGCAAGGGTGAGTGATGTGAAATGTCACAACATGAGAAAAAACGATCACAGTTTCAATCATGGTCTTTAATTTTTTTAATGACTTTTGAAAGCTTCCTGTTTTCCATGAAACCGTAGAGCAGTGGTGCACAGTCCTAGTTCTGACAAGATGTAAGTCTGATTTCCCTGATTTAACTCATTAATGAATATGCAGATTTAACGGGAGTATCAGTGCAGGGGGTCACACTACATAACACACATTCATACATTCTCAGTACTGACTGCAGAACAGTTGAAGTATTACTCAATACTGTGCACATATAGCTGGTTATAAGTAGCTTCTCTAAGAAAGAAAACAAAAAAATTCTGTACAATTTAAACTCTGTCCCACTGGACTAACAAAACCTTCTTGCAAGGAGGCAGGCCTCCACTGCAATTATTTTGTGAACTGGAAGCAAAGTGCTAGCTTTATGGAGCAGAAGATAACCATAGGATTTGGGTGGAGTCAGTGATCATATGGAAGAAATGGCAAAGAGGGATATTGTTTCCAAAAGCTCTGGTTCCAGAAAATCACTGCCTTAAAGAGTGGGTGGTAAACAAACCTGGGTGATTTGAAATGTTTGAAAAGAAAGAAAGTGTGCTTTGCTTCTGCTTAATAGATAATTATATTTGTATGGAAGGTTCTGATGTAATTTGCTGCCCTACAAAAATGTAACAGTTTAAAGTACATGGCATAATTATCTAGAGAAAAAACAATGCTTAGATATCTGTAGAGAGCTTACAAAATCTCAGGGTTTTGTTCCAGCTAAGCAGGTGCACACACTCTACAAACTCGATCAGTGTAGGCAGTGCAGAATTCCTAGATCTGGAATCAAGTCTGTTATTGCTTGTGTGGAATAAAAGTCTGCACCCACACAGCCACTTTCTGGGCCATGATGCTTCATTTTGATACAATGGGCTTTGTAGAGGTGGCTAAGTTTGGTGGAATTAAGCAAGATCGCCAATATTACTTACGACAACAAGGTCTTAAGGACACTAATTATGCTAATTATAAAGAAGGATGAGCAGGGAAATCAGCAAACTGTGCTTGATCAAGGAAGGGTTGTGTTTATTTGATGTAGAGAATACCTCTCTGCTGCAGTGGGATTATGAAACAGCTCTTTATTTAGTGATTCTTATTATAATCTTTACAGAAACACGTAGTTCATGCTCAACTGGTTGTTTCCTGTAAAGTTTTATCAGATTATAATATGTAACCTATACATCAGCAGTCTAACGATTACAGGCATTCAGCAAGGGGAAAATGAGCAGTCTGCCTAGGCGTCATGTTGTACTGATCGACAGCTTCCCTCGCCTACAATAATACTGCTGTGCGACGTGCCGTGAGCTCGCTCTCTGACAAATAAATCTCTATGGGAGTTAGATTAAAGGGAATGCATCACAAGCCAGAGGGATATTCATGTTCCCATGCTGCTTTGAGCCGCAAATCAGGGGGAGCTGATGCATCATTAACAGCACAAACATGCCTCTCATTCTGAACAGTGGGATTGAGGGCTGCAGTTGAGATCTTTGTTAATAATGATAATGAGTCTTTATTGGTCACATATACATATGCACAGTGAAATTCTTTTCTTCGCATACCTCAGCATGTCAGGAAGCTGGGGTCAGAGCGCGGGGTCAGACCTGGAGCAGAGATGGTTAAGGGCCTTGCTCAAGGGCCCAACAGTGGTAGTGCTGGGGCTTGAACCCCTGACCTTCTGATCAGTAACTCAGAGCCTTAATCACTAAGCCACCACTGCCCCATAATACCTGTTTATAGGGATTCTTATAAGAGATAAGGCAAAATAAAGCAGGCTATGTTGTTTGATCTTGGTTCTCACTAATGGAAGCAGAAAAAAAAGTAAAGTAATATCTCCTCAGTAGCTCAGTGAACAATAAATATCAACATTCTTTCATGTTCTTTTACACAGAGGTGAAAGAACAGATCCAGGATTTGGTATTTGGACTGGAAATATAACCTCATCTTATGGGAGTTCAAATGAAAGAGGCCGACATGGTTGAATATTATGTGATTTAATATTAGGCACATTCACTAACTCCTAAATTTGCAAGTGTGAAACACTGGTAAACATTTATTATTAATAAATGAATGTATAAAACCATTACAGAAAAAAGCACCTTTCGTTTGTTACTACAGGGAAATATAAAATTTTTGTAGAACCCTTTAATACAGAGTTTCCCTAGCAGGATATTTTGAGCATATATTATAAAGTTTAAATACCATATATTATATAGTTATCATTGTTGAGCAATGATTAATGAACTGACCTATGAAAATGAAACCATGAAAATAAAATAAAAGTCCCAAGAACTATGAATAGGCCAGGCAAAAAGAGTATGTTTTTAATAAAGATTAAAAAAAAAACAACACCTATTAAATATTAACCTTAACCTTTAAAACAGGTTCTTAAGTTATTTAGGGGAACCCATCCATCCATCCATCCATCCATCCATCCATCCATTTTCCATACCGCCTATCCTAGGGTCGCAGGGAGCCTGGAGACTATCCCAGGGCACAACTCGGGGCACAACTCGGGGCATAAGGCAGGGGACATCCTGGACGGGGTGCCAACCCATTGCAGGGCACAATCGCACACACACTCACTCACATATTCACACACTATGGACAATTTAGAGAAGCCAATCAGCCTACAATGCATATTTTTGGACTGGGAGAGGAAATCGGAGTACCCAGAGAAAAGCCCCGAAACATGGGGAAAACATGCAAACTCTGCACACACAGGACAGAGGCGGAAATCGAACCTCCAACCCTGGAGGTGAGAGGCAATTGTGCTAACTACTAAGCCATTAGGGGAACCCAAGAACCCTTAAAAAACCCTTGAAGAATCTCTTCAAGATTGCAAAGCTTGCAATTCTATAGCTCTCTTAATCACTATCAAACCAACAGATAACTATGAAGTCATCGCAGTTTTTTCCCCATATGTTAGTATGAGAAGAGGTGCTGCCCAGTATGGGGTGTTTGTTGGGTGAAGGACTGCAACATGAATATTTATTTCCTCTTTAAAAATTGGGCCACCACATTGCAATGAAAACAGAATACTGTACCATTAGCATATTTTAGCTGACAAAGGTCTCGAAAAAGCCACAGAATGTTCCTGCAGACAGCTAATGGAGAATTGTAATGCTCTGTTTACTAGAAATTATGAAATTGAGGAGGTCGGAAATGCAGTAATGCAGGGTGTTAATAGATTGTAATGGTATGTTGGCTAATGATTTAGGTGTAGAGAGCATGGAGAGGGATAATGTGGTGCAGAAAATGAGTCAAAATTTGATAAAGAAGATCGATAGAGCTGGATAAAATTTTCAGTATGGGCAGGATTAAACTGTTACTGGGAATTTGCCTGGTAACTAACAAACTGGGTACTTGTCTGGTAAACCACATCTGTAAAACCTTCATACTACTGGGAAAATGTTTTTTTTAAAGCACCGAAGTTCAGGCTTTCTTTGAGCGATCATATTGTCTAAATATGGAAACTGCATGCTCACTGATTTTTCTTTCTGAGCCCTTGTTAGCATGATTTAAAGCCATTTCCCTTGTTGGACACAAAAGGCAAAAATAGCCTGCTGTGATTGAAATACATTTACGACACACATGTCATGTTTTGCATGATCAGCATGCCGCTCTGGAATCAGATTTGTGCAAATGATATTTAGAGTTCTCATGCTCAGTGAATAAGACATGAGACCAACGGCTGGTGTGTTGTTCCATGCATCAAAATGTGAGTCATATGACTGTATGAATTACTATCTTAAAACTAAACTCCGTAGCCATGTCTATAGTATTCCATGCACAGGGAAAATTTAGAGAGTGCTCATAAAGTGCTCATCTAGCAGCTGTTTGTGCTGCTGTCCCACAGGCACCTGATATATTCATGTCCTTGGCAGATGAGATGCTGCTTTTTTTCCCCTCATGTAAGTCTTGGGAATATGTTGCCATGGCAACAGGTTCAGAGCGCAAATGAAACTGATTAATGCTGCTCTTTCTCATGAGGTGCCAGAGAACGTGACAAACTTCGCCGGAGCTTTCTGTGTCATGTGACAATGTGGTCGCAGCAAGTGAGTCATTTTCACTTCCACTGCATCTCACATCTCATTGAAAACCACCAATTAAACAGAAGTCCAATCATCAAGTTAAAATGCCATCCAGCTGTCATCAAACCCTTTGTTCTTAACAGTCTATCTGCATTTCAGGGAAATTAATGCATATTAATTATGCCTTTTTGCACTTGATGGTCTAAAATGGGTTAAATCTATTGATAGATTGTTAAGGTATAATGTAGAAACAGGACAGAAGTGTCAGTCTTCAATTGTAGCCTGTCATGGATTCAGTGAAAGCCATTTGTGAAAGAACATTGTGTTCATCTGTTTCTCATAGAAAATGCATCATCATTTGTGACATGTCAATCACAGGAGCGTTTAGATGAGTCATTGTTGATGCTTCAGTATTAATGCTTCTATACTGATTTTATTTTACCTTTGTAGTAAAAGCTCTGCTTGATTTATATAATTATGGGCCGTTTTAACTAAACAATATAGTCTCCAGTTCAACGATCCAATAATTCTTTCTACTGATTTAGTACTAACATCATTTGAAAATGCACACCAGTGGATTTCAGAGACTACCCTAATCAATTTTCTATCAATGCCATTCCTGTTTCTGTCAAATCTGATTTTCACATATTGTCCCCCAATCCCATATTTGCCCTTGAACTATTACACACACCAGTAAGTTTTTCTCTGCGCCAGTATTGTAAAACTGTTTGTTATTCATGTGCTGGCCGATATATAACAACACCTGCCTACTTGTCAATGTGTGAGTAAATTGGCGCATTTCCAAAACTCAATACCGCCCATCTCCCATAAGTCACTCCTACTGCTTTGAGCTTTTCATGACTGGGAAGATTCACAAAAGTGACATACACATGCCTGCTTTTCAAAACTTTTTTTTTTTTTGGTCATGTTCTGATGCAATCTCCTTACGAAATGCGGTAATTCTGTTAGAATGGCAGTGTAGAGTCTTGTAGAAGAGGTTTACTCTCCTCTCACAATTTCTTCAATAACTGACTTCATTAATTTCATTCAAATTTCAGTAACAAATATGGAACATACATCCTAATCGCATACACTGTAATGTAAAAGTAGATGGCATAGTTTGGATCACTGAAAATTATTACAAAGTTCTTCAGAGTGATCATCTTTATTCTATGAGGAAACATTTTTGTCTTGATGCTAGTGGTCTCTTCCAGGATGACTCCGCCCCTATTCACAGAGCACAAGGGCTCACTCACTGAATGCTTTGATGAGGATGAAAATGATGTAAATGTAGCCTTTGGGGGGAGCACATTGGCTTAGTGATTAGCACGTTTGCCTCACACCTCCAGGGTTGGGAGCTTGATTCCCACCTCCCAATTTCCTCCCCAGACTAAAGACATGTATTGTAGGCTGATTGGCATTTCCAAATTTCTGTTGTGTGTGAGTGTGCATGCAATTGTGCCTTGTGATGGGTTGGCACCCCATCCAGGATAGGCTCCAGGCTCCGCATGATTCTGTGTAGGATAAGCGGTGCAGAAAATGGATGGACGGATATGGCCATTGGCCTTCACAGTCACCAGATATCAACCTAGGGGAGATTTTTAACCGATAGTGTTTCCCATCAACATCATCAAAACACCAGCTGAGGAATACTTTGTGGGAATGGTGCTTATCCCTCCAATACAATTCCAAAGACTTGTAGAGTCAAGGCCAATAAACACTGACTTGTGGTGGCCTAAAACCTTACCAAGACACTTCATGTTGTTTTTACCTTTAATGTGTCAAGGTCCGGTTACCAAAAAAACAACAACCTTATAGCTAAAAATGAAACAGTTCATAGTGGTTATGCTTTGTTTTGCACAAAATATAGCAAAATATTCAAACAATTACCCTTTTAATTCCCTACAACTTTAGGATCACTTTGCTTGCACAGTTTATGAAGGATTTGGCCTATATATTGTATGTAAATTTTTTATGATTATTATGTTATTTTTTTTTATAATACTTCAATATGGCTGTTCACTATAATGAAGTTTCAGCCTGTAAAATATGACCAATCAGGAATGACATCCAACCATGGATTTGGATACAACATACAGAGGTAATGGTTAATCTTCTCTCATTTTTCAAATTTAATGTCTTAATCTTTCATTGTTGCCAGTGTTTGTTTTTATGTTGCTGTAGACAGAACTGTCAACTTCTCCACCCTGGTAGAATATGTTTTTGTGCCTTTGGAGAGTGAGAATTCACGCATTATCACCTATGTCCTCAGTGGATCTTCATTTTCTTGAGCTCGGACTATTTTACTCGTTGTTTCCCTGTGGGGATTAGAGAGTGTGCACTCAATCACACAGTGAACAGCAGAGTTGCTCTCAAAGCAACCAACAAGCACATCCAGTAAACAGACCAATTAACAAGTGGAGCTTTCTTAAGACCACATGAGATAGCCAAACTTTTCTAATGAAATATAGAATCATTGTTAAATATGACATATATCATGTCTCCAGCTTTAGTAACATACACAATCCATAAAAACATCCACTCAGTTTAACTTGAGATCATGTTGCATGCTCATATCTGTTCCAAGAGTTGATAAAAATACAGATTTAAACAGTGAGTATAAGTAAGTATAAAAATGTAAGGATGGACATGATGATGTTAGACAGAGAGTAGGTTTAAACCAAAAGTTTAAGAGATAAATACACTGCACGGAGAGAGATAGGACATGAAACTAAAATGTGAATGGTACCCAAAACTGAAGGATGCTCCTACGGCCCAGGCTCATCAGATTGCTCTTTGTTGCCATGGTGACTACGGTGGAGGTTGAGAAGCTCTGGAGAGGAGGAGACCCATCACTGCAGAAATTACAAATAAACCAAACTGCACAAAGAGCTGATCACGAATACATTTACAAGGTATAAAAACAATAAAGAACATGCATAATTTACTGTCAAGTCTGACGCAGGATTTGATAGAAGATAGAAGTGATAGAAGATCTGCAAATATGTAGAAAATACTATAAACCCCTTAAACTCCCATTCCTCATTACTAAATACTTTACTAAATACCTTACCTATTAGTTTCACTGTAGGTAATGAATAAGTCATAGTAGTAAATGATAAACTGTAATAATAAGTAATCAATAACAATAGTAAGCAACAACTTCATGTGATCTAATTTAGGAAGAAATGTAAATCTAATATTTAATATTGAATTATATATTTTTTGGCATTACTGAAATATACTTTAAAAAAAAAAGAAGTATTTAAAAAAAAAAAAATAATAACCATAAGAGTGACATTAAACTGGTGGAGAAAAGCATTTTGTGCCATGATTTATATTTATTTTATCGAGCATTTTTTCCATCCATTTATCTTGCGACCATCTGCTTGGTATCCTTGTTTCCATTTTCTTTCTGTGTTTCTCTTTCTTGCCATCATTCTTTTTTTCTTCTATGCGGTTTCACTCGGTGCATGATTATTAAGCTGTCTGCAGTGTCTAGATTTCTGCTGCTAGCAGGCTCAATTTAGTTCAGAGCAAGCGATCACATGTAGACAGTGTTCGTGACTGAAAAAGAAGGTGCAGCTAGAAATAATTGATGGCTGCAGTTAATTGTTTGTCCTTAATGCCTCATGACTAAGCTAGTCATGTTCTGTAGTTAACGAAATGCATGTGGCTGCATAAAATGTAGTTTGCACAGAATATCAGGGCTTTTTCATGAATACTGAACAGAGATCCTCCCTGGAGGAAGCTTGGAATGATTAGCATTAATTAGAGTGCAGTGGCAGAACAAAGCCCAGGCCCTGTTAATTACTGCAGGAAGATAGGGAGGAGTTGCATTACTCCAACATGTGATTTCACTCACATTAACTGTTTGCAAAATGCACACACATAACAAGGTTTACCAGATTATCTCTGGTATATAATATGGTATATTGGCACACAGACAAAGTAAAACGTACCTAGATCATTTCGATCCATTATTTTATGAAGTTCATTTGTAGATGACTAAAGTTTTGATTGCACACGTCCACATAATCACACAAACACATTAATTTATTGAAAACAAAGACCTGCTCTGTTCTACAGCCCACTCATCAACTATGTATATTATGCATGCCTACATAAACCTACACACCATACTTCACTACGTTTTTCCCCTTCTCCTTGCCCTTTACTCGAAGCACAGTTTCTAAAATGCAAAGCCGAGCGGACAGATTCCCGTCCGTTTTCCAGAGCGACCTACGTTTCTCCCTAATCATGTCACCTCGCTCCCTCATCTCCCCCAGTTCTGTCTTGGAGCATTAAGTGGAGCAGGACATCCCTTTAAAAAGCACCAGAGCAGTGCCTCTGGAGAAAAAGCAACTGTTAATAGCCTTGGCAAAACTCAACTAAGAGCCACGATGCCAGATGCCCAAACTGGGGCACCCATAGAGGCTAAGATTTCCGGTTCCTGGCTTTGTTTAAAGGTTATCACCTGGGGAAAAGCTTGACTGGCTTTAAGATGGGATAGAAATCTCCATGGACCAGCAACTATTGAAGCTTTATGCTGCTTTGTAGTGTTAATTCTGGTTAAATATGCAAACACCACCACATACCATATCACATACTGATTAAAGGCCATGGAAAAAGTCTTTAGACTAAAAAAAAAAAAAAAAAAATCAGAGGAATAATCCAACTCTGTGATGCTAAAAAGTGAGTAAGTTTGCTCAGACATTTAAGCAGCTCCAAAATTCTAAGAAAAATATAACTTCCCAGAATAGAAGAATACACATGGTTCTTAAAATTTAATATAATTTGAATGCTGGAAGCAAGCAGAGAGGAATGGAAAAGAGGTTGTGCATGCAAATTCATTACTCCCAATATGCATCATCCCATGAAAACAAGAAAAAAAGACTGGATTTATCTTTCAGATAAACTTTAGTGTCTGATGAGTATGCAACATGCCTCATTCAGATGCTTGACTGGATTTGTTGCTATGTGTGTGTAGTCATGGTAACTCGTTTCTGGTCTTCTGGCCAGGAGAAAACAAATGAGGTAACATGATGCCAGACTCAATCAGTCACACAGGTATTAGTAAGTAATTAAATGCAAATATGCTACGTCATGCACAAATATTTGTCTGGATCAATGCATGAAGCAAAACCAAAAAGGATGGATCACTGCGGCATAATACATGGATTATGTAAATAATCACAGCAATATTAAATAGCTGTTTTTTTTTAAATTACCTGTTCTGTTTAAATGTCACTACTGCTGCATGTATGCAGAAAGAAACAGATAAGGTCTTTACCACTGGATGTGATGAAGAGTTTTGTAGTTTTGGTGTGCAAATATTTGTGTAGGTGCTGTGTATATTCTAAATATATTGGCAGGATAAGTAAGCCTATAGGTACAGTACAATGTAAAAGTAGTAAGAACTACTGAGCTTAATTTGAAGGAGGTATCGAGTGTCCTAGTTATTATCAGCAGTAAAGAAACCTAGCAATCCTTCAGGGTAATTCTACATGTGGTCCAGCATTTTCCCTTTGAAATACTGAAATATGTCTGTAACTATGCTATGAGGAAATTGAGGTCTAGAAATGTTATTTATTTATTTATTTATTTATTTACCTCCTACATAGCAACTCCAGTTCAAATGCAATGGAAACAGTGCTGTCCCAATTATGTGCTGGCAAGATGTAGTCTATGATGTGGAAAAACATGTGTTCCAAGACTGCCCAATTAGCAGCACTGATTCTCAACTGACTTCAGAGCAGCTGAGTACGACACTTTTGTTTAAAGACTTTTCTCTCGTTATGTTTGGCTCTCATGAGATGCTAGACTTACCAGATTTTAACTTCTTGGTAAGAGGTATGCAAGACATATATGTGTTAACATCTGATATAAATGTGAGTGTTTCTGAGGGCAGTTGGGGGTTTGTAAAATGCAAACCTTATTTATTTATTTTTTGAATTTATACTCCTTGTAACATTCTGGACAAATCAGCTTGCTAGTGGGAGTAATGTTAGCTAAATTGGGTTAGGTTACAAGCTCCTTAGGCTGTACCGCTTAATGTTAGTTTAATGTTGTTTAAGTTAATTGTAAATGTTTGCATTGATGGCATTGTATCATCATTCAGAAATGAACAGAAATTAACATTTACTATGACTCATTTCTGCAACCCCACAATTTTTTTTTATCCTGGTTATGGCCCTGCTTTCATACTATCCCAATCAAGCCAATAAAGCTGTTTTTATAAGTAAAATAAGCTGACATGGTGGCTGGGTTTGTGTCTCCATTGCCTTGTGTGTTGTAGAGATCTTTGGAAGAGAATCTCCCGTGGTGTCACCATTTGGGACAATTGAATTCTCTAGCATCCTGTTCTCACGCAAGTTGTGATTTGACATGTGGCTGTTTGGATCCCTTGACGATGGTGTGTAAGAGGTCTGTTGTGAATAGTATGGAAACATCCATCTAGGAACAATGTGTGTAGAGAAACATTAATCTAAGAACAGTGTATATAAGAACATGTTTGTATAAGTTTGGCATTTTGCCAGCCCCCATGATGAAAAGTGTTGAAATTAAGGGTTAGGGTTAGGATTAGGCATAGACCTAGAATTATTTAACTTCCAAATATAGTACTAGAACACTGTAAGATGACGCAGATGCTACAATATCGGTGTGGGTGGAGGAGGTGAGGTTGGTAGAAAGGTCCCTGCTGGTCCACAGTGGGCGTGGAAGTGTTGCACATGGACAAAGCAACTGGTCCACGCAGGTCTATGCCAGACCTCTGGGGCTTTGGGCGTGAAAGCCAAGATCATGTGATAGTAGTGTCCCACATTGCCTTGGGCCTGCCACAGGTCTCATTTATGATGGTTATAGAAGTGCCTTTGTCTGATCAGATTTTAAAATGATTTATATTTAAAATGGTTCTAGTCTATCAAAGTTGGCTTACATATCCAGCTTAGTTTGATAGAAAATTATATTGTAGCTCACACTACATTTTCTAAATTTACTCTACTCAAGGCAAAACACTACACGAAGAAAAAACAGTGTTGGTCATGTCAATCATTTTTCAGATTTTTGTATAAATTGCATTTATGACATATTTCACTGTTTTGTCCACTCGTGACTTAGCAAGAGTTAAGCTCCACTAACTCTATATGATATACGAGCCATTATGATATACAGTACATGTCAATTTCCTTTATAATCCTTATAAACCCCACTGACTGCATGGGAAAAACATTAAACCATGTTGTATTTTTAAAAACTCAAAATCACATTTTTCCCATATTCAGAACCAAAAACTCTGTTTCTAGATAACCTGCATTCAGAAAATTTTTAAATGTTAATTTCTACCCCTTATTATAAGGATACATATTTCAGACACATTTCCCAAAATGTTGTTTATAATTTGTACAATTATATGTATATATTGTCTGATATAATATACCATAACCTTTCTGAACAACCTTGTTGTGTTGTTATTCCTGTCTCCCTCATTTAATATTTAAAGATCAATCAACTTGAATCCCGAACTGTTACTCTGTGCGGCCCAACCTAGACTGGGCCGTAATATTGGATTTACTTTAGATTTTATACTGATAATGGCATTAAATAATGTTTTATGGTACATGGTACTGTGTTGACTAAACAATAAAGAAATGAAAAAAGCGTTTCTGTCGAGAGCATCTTCACAGTGGAATAATCACTTTAATTCTAATATCAAAAGTCTAGATTTTTTGGTTTTATTAAGTGTGCAATCTCATGCATAATTAATTAGACAAAGCCTAATTTGCAAAAATATATATAAGTTTAAAAAAAGTTCCAATACAAAAAATAATATCAGCAATTAACTGGCAAAGATAAACCTGTAGTGTCAAAATATAATTTTTTGTAAGTAAATATGTCAAAAATAAGACAAAAATATACTTTTACTTTATTTTGTTTTTCTATTTTCTTCAGTTAGTTTATTGCTTGTTTAGTTTGCTAGAAATTCTTTACTTTCCTTCGGTCTCCATTGATCATCACATCTTCTCATCTCCCTGTGAATATGAGTTTTCCAGTATTGTAGGTGTGCTAATATTGGATTTGTGTAGGTGCTGTGTACATTCCAAATATACAGGAACAATAAGTAAGCCCATAGGTTCAGTACGATGTAGAAGAGGTGAGAAAGACCTTTAACCCTGAAGTTCACACAGATAGCACAACTGTGTACCTTAAATGTGAAGTAGACATTAATGAGGTCACACTTTTTCACCAATCAAACATTGACAGCTACAGTATGTGTAGAGGAAAACAATGACTCAGTGGAGACGAGGCGTATTGAAGCATACTGAAGAATTATTTTCTCTCTGGACTGTCAAAAGTAGTGGCTATGTAATGCACTGCCTAGTTTGCACCCTGAAATCTATGGACATTTCAGCATGTTGTTGGACAAGAAAGCTATGGACAAGAATGTTGTTGTTGTTGCATCAGTGTTAATGTTAATATCTGGCATTAGCCAAGTCATGTAGCTAGTATGCTATGCATAATGTTGATGATAATGTTAATAAGGTAAGGTAAAGGTAAAATAAGATTTATTGGTCTAATTTTACATGTAGCATTATCTATGTTGGTGCAGTGGGTAGTGATGCCAATAACTGAACTCAAGTTATTATTATTGTGTGTGGAGTTTTGCATGTTCTCTCTATATCTGCAAGGGTTTCTGCTGGGTTCTCCAGTTTCCTCCCATGCCCCATAAACATGTCAGTGGATTGGCTACTCTAACCTTGCTTGTAGGTGTGAATGTGTGTGTGTGTGTGTGTGTGTGTGTGTGTGCATGATGCCCTGTGATGGACTGGCATCCCACCAAGGGTGTATTCCCACCTCACACCCAATATTCTCATGATAGGCTCTGGATCCGCAATGACCTGACCAGAATAAAGCACTCTCTGAATGTGAATGAATTAATGAATTAATTATTTGTCATGATGTGGCCATGATGTGGCCAGTTAATTCCTTTATTTAATCTCTATGAAAAAGCATCCCTCAAGGCTTCTTTTAATAGTTAATTGTTTTAGCTTTTCTAATTGGTTTTAGCTTTCAAAAAACCCATCAGGGTGTACGATGGAACTTTTTTTTTTTTTTTTTTTTTTGGAATGTACTTATTCATTTATTTGAGGAGGCCAAAACCCTGTTATCAAGGCCAATGTTCAAGCAACAAGCTTGGAAATGTCCAGCACTTAATCAGTTCATGAACAACTACTAATTCAGTGATAACTGAGTGGTGGAAAAATCACAGTGTTGAGCTTGTAACTGGGTAGTGTGGACAACTCATGCTGTGACTAGAACCGCATGATTTTCACATCTCCCTCACTGGCAGCCATAAAGATCCTTCATGGATGCCAGGATGTCATGTTTGCTCACAAGTGGATTTCATCTTACAGGCAGTACTGTCCACACACACATAGAGAGCATGAAGTTAACCTTTATAGAGCTTTATGAATGTACTGTATGAAGCAGTGATATAGAGAGGAGAAGTGTGGAAAAGCTGGACTGCATGTCAAAAAGTGTATGACGGTTCCAGACTCAAGAAATATTGATAATAAATATTGCATGTTTCTCCTAAAAAAGGAGTCAAAGTAATCCAAGCAAAGCAAATATTCCTGAATTACAATATGTTTATGGGGTGCATTTAGACTGTCTGTGGTAACATGTTCACACCAGAGCAACCACAGTGCTGCAGTTGTTTTTCCTCTGTACCTCTCTGTATATACAGCATTTATCACTGCCACAAGCTCACTCAACTTTTTGACACTACTCTCCATCCTCTACCCATTAATTTTCTGTCAGTAGAAGGGATGTCTACATGGACAAGAGGAAAAGACCAATGATGTGTAATGCACAGATGCATTATGGACCTCCTTTTGGTGTACATAACAGTCCAGATAGTGTAATCCAAGGGTAGCGTGGAATACATTTAGGAACTATTGCATACTAATACAATTTGGATGTGTGGATTCCGTATGCTTTAACTAAAAGACTGCAAAAGTTTCTAGATGCAAGAAAGTCATTAAAATAATTTTTTTTGTGGTGATTTTGCCAATTTCCATCCACTAGCTAGCTCTCCCAATCACATGACATGACAGCTAGTACATGGTTACATGCTCCATCACAGGAAAGTTGAAAACATTTGATTCCCAGTGACACAGCTATCCTGTCAAGCTTGCTTCTGCTTATGTAGCCACTTTGGAGTGATAAAATATGTAACACAGTATAATAATTCAGCCTTCAACAAGTCAGACACACATATTGCTTCATTCAATATCTCAGTAACCAGCACCTTCCCCAGTGAACTAGCTTATTAACATTGCAGTTATTACAGATACAAATAGAGTGATGAATCTTCAGAATGGATTGTACTTTCACATGTACTGTGTATTAAATGCATACTGTGTTTGTCTACCGCATATGGTTAATGATTTTGCAAGAAAAAGCACAAAGAAGGTGGCAGATTGGATTTTTTTTGGATGAAACAAGGAAAACCAAATGGAAATATTCTACTGCTTTTTCAAATTATGATATCCAAGTACTTTTAATACTTAAGTACAAATAATATTATACACTTTAAAGTGTCTACTTGAGAAGTTATTTCCCAGTAAAGTATAGTAACATTTAAGTAAGTATGACCTCTGGGTACATTAGACAACAATGCATACAGAGTGCAATACAATGAACATGGTACAGCATAACAGTTCCATTCGGTTTTCATTGTTTCTTCAAAAAAGCCAATAAAACCACTGAGTTCAAGCACTGTGCTGTATATAGATAAACACAAAGCTATTCTGCAGTAAGCAGCATTTAAATTTCATTCAGGTACCAATGACTGCACTCTCAAACCCCTATCAATCTAACTCCATCACCTCATTCTCACTCCCAATGAAAATCATGACCTTTGACATTTATAAAAGGGCACCAGTGGTCTCCAGTGGCTGAATCTCTGCCCCTTAATCCAGGGACATTGGCTTATGTTTGGTGGATTCCCACTGAGTCAGCCTGATAGAGTGTTAACACTGAAGGTCATGCCTAAAGGTCAGGTGTCAAATGTCCACCTCGTCTGGGCATGGTCACTAGTGTTCACAGCCCCGGCACTTTGATGCCGTCAGGCTCCTTTCAGTCACTCTAAAATACACAGAAAAGCAGACAGAATTTGGAATGTGGGTGCAAGGCAGCATTGGGTTACATAAGAGAACGTGACAGGCTTTTATCTTCAGGAAGCAAGGTAGAACAAGAGAAAGAGGTAGAGACAGAGAGAGGTGATGTAAGGGGGAGGGGGAGGCTGCCATGCTATTTTTGAGACTCTTGATCAAGGCTCTTCCCTCTCTCTCTCTCTCTCACTCTCTCTCTCTCTCTCTCTCTCTCTCTCTCTCTCCCTCTCTCTCCCTCCTTCTCTGCAGTTTTCACAATAACAGAGAAGCTTAGGACTAGAAGCCAGTTAACTCTGTGCACTAGTGACCACTCAGCTATTTTTTTCTCTGTTGGGACCATTTTTAAAAGAACCGATTCTCTTATATTGCAATTTTGCACACACCCTCCAGTGTGCATCGTGCAATTATACTTTTAGTATAAACACACAGGAAGTTATTGCACCCATCACATTTATTATGTGCAGTAAATTTTTGATGCAGGTATGTGTGTCAGTAGCATTGATCATGATACTAAGATATTAATGCCTAATTTACTAATGCTTTAATGCAGTTGAACATCTGCGTAAAGCCAGAATCCTAAGTGGTTGAAATTATAGAAGGTACACATTAATGCAATGCTAATCATCTAAATGTCTGCTTTTAGAAAAAAACAAAAAACAATCCATAAATGCATTAGGTCTTGTTTTTTTTCAGCTACTATTATCTCTGATCAACAGAATCAACGTGAAACAGATACTGTGTCTCAATTTGCCTACTTACAATGCACTAAAAGTATGTACTTTTTTTGTGAGGAAAAAGTACATACGTTTGAGTGTGTAGCAAAAGAGTATGCAAGTACTGGGACATACTAACACATCATGTAATGAAAGAAACGTTGTTGCCTAGTTACGCACACTGTCACCGTAAACAAACTCATCGTTGCATTTAAGCTTTTATTCATTCAATATTTCTTATATAATGTATATTATATAATTTAACTGCCCACTTTAATTCAATAAATAATTGAAACTGTTTGAGTTTGAGTGGAGGCCCAGGGGATCCACTAACATGGACTAACATGTGATATAGAATGAAATTGATTCAGGTACAGAAAATTGAGGTTGTAGATGTTAAAACATAAAAGAGAACTCTCTACAATTCTTGAATGATTTGTTTTTTTAAAATCCGAGAATCAACCCTATTTTAAATAATGTCTATTTAATATAATGTTTTGTTAAAAAAGAAACAAACAAACAAACAAACAAAAAAACTGTGTGATGGCGCACAAATACAGCCTCAAAATAAATGACATCAACATTTAAGACACAAAAAATATTGGTTACTTTTTATATAAAGTCATAAATATCATCCATTTATAGCTTGGAAATTACAATCAATATAATACAACTTCAAGCTGCATATAACTGAATATATACACATATATATTTTTTCAGTGTTATTAATGGTGCATTACCATACACCCCACACTTTTAAAATAAATGAATCATTAACAACTGACTTTCCTGGGTCACTTAAAAGTGATTTGAGAGCTTTTTATATCCATACAGAAGCCAAATAAATTCTAGCTTATTGTGAGGATGTTTTTTCCCCCAACTTTACACAGTTGAAGTTGCCCAAACACCTTGTGATTGGAAGTACAAAAATATGAATGCAGCATTATTCTGTGAATCATTTAAAGACAATGATATGTGAGATATAGATGATTCTTCCAGAATCTTGCTGTTGCAAAATAAAAGCTAGTATGTAAAATTTTCATTAAAAATTGAGAACTAGTAATATTAAGGCAGCAAAATGTTCTTGCACTCTTGAGTCACTGAGTAAAGCCTAAATTATTAATTCAAAGTCAGAGCTGTTGGGTCAGATTTGGTGCAACTGTGTTACCGAAAGTTATTCTATACATTGCTTGCAATAACATATTTCTACCAGAGAGGTCACCAAATTAACTTATTATTACTAAAAATTACTTATTCACGCTTAAACTAATGACAGAACATAAACCCAAATGATGGGGTTTATTATGTTTATTATGTAATTTGTTTGAAAAACAAAATAGTATTTTAGATCATATGTACACATATTTGGTTTATTAAATACCAAATTGGGTTAGTTTTGAAACAAACTGAGTGGAAAAAGCAAGTCAGTAGGTGATATTATTTGGGGGGCTCGTTTAAAAACAGCCCACAGCAACCAGAATCTTGTTTCACAAACAAATAATTTAAATGAAATCTAATCATTAGAGTTTTTTTCTGATATACCATCAGAATATGGAAGAAATATAGCAAAGATTGGGATTATGGGTATTATGGAGTGTATTATGGCCATACCAGGCAATGATAAAAAGGCGTATTGCAGATACTCCAAGTCAGAAATGCGTGTGCACCATGGTGACCTTGTTTCCCACACGAAGACTAAGAAACACAAAAAAAGCTCCATTTTCCAACATCTGAACCTTTGGGGCTAGTTTAAGGTCTTTTGGTGTTCTTTTTGAGATGTAATTGGGCTGGACATTTTGCTGAGACTTGGCAACCTTGCTTGTGCATAATGAGATAAGAGACCAATTGTGGGATCACAACAGTAATTTCTTTGAGCTTTCTGGAGTTACATACCAGTTACCTCTCAGTAAAATATGATTCATGTTGTCATTTTGCATTTGGTCCACATTAGTATAATCATATCTATAATGCATGACTGGTACTGTTGGAACCTGTATAGTGTAGTCAGGAAGGTGGTAATGGGTGATCTGTGGTCTTGCTGCACTGAGTTTAGCCTGAGAGGTCGGAGCAGTATGTAGTGGCTTGTCTTGCTGTAAGTTTCCATGCGTGGGACTCAGTGTAGGAGGTTTGCACAAGGCCTGTACTCTCTTCACCTGTAAAGCAAGCAAGAACACACTAAGGAAAATGAACAAAAATGTTATGCAGAATGAAAAAGATGTGGAAATGTACTGTATACAGTGCTGTGAAAAAGTGTTTTTTTTTCTTCTGTTTTTGTGAATATCTCATACTAAATTGTTTTAGAAATGAAAACAAAATCTAAGATAAAACATGGGCAACCAATGTTAATACCAACTGTGCCTGTGTGAAAATGTGTTTGCCCATGTAGTTACTAATTCACCAGATGTATGCAACTAGGCCTGATTACTGCAAACCCTGTTCAATCAAATCAACACTTAAACAGAACTTTTTCAACAGCATGAAGTTGGTTAAAAGGTCTTAACCAGTAACACACTATGCCAAAGTTGAAAGAAATTCCAGAAATGCTGAGGAATGATGATTGAAATACATCAGTCTGGGAAGAGTTACAAAGCTATTTCAAAGGGTCTGGGACTCCAAAGAACCACAGTGAGAGCCATTATGTCCAAATGGGAAAACTCCAAGAGCACAGCAATGACTCATCCACCAAGTCACAAAAGAGCCAAGGACAACATCAAAGGACCTACACGCCTCTCTTGCATCAATAAAGATCACTGTTCATGACTCCACTATCAGAAAAACACAGGACAAAAATGGCATCCATGAAAGATTGGTGAGGTGAAAACCACTGCTAACCCAGAACATTAATGCTTGTCTGAATTTTGCCAAAACACACATTGATGATCCTCAAACCTTTTGGGAGAATGTTCTGTGGACTGATGAGTCAAAAGTGGAACTGTTTGGAAGACATGGGTCCCGTTACATCTGGCGTACACCAAACAGAATTCCACAAAAAGAACATCATACCTACGGTCAAGCATGGTGGTGACAGTGTGATGGTGTGGGGATGCTTTGCTGCTTCAGGGCCTGGCAACTTGCGATAATTGAGGAAAACATGAATTCTACTCTCTACCAGAAAATCCTAAAGGAGAATGTCCGGTCTTCAGTTCGTAAGTTGAAAATCAAGCGCAACTGTATTATACAGTAAGACAATGATCCAAAGCATAGGAGTAAATCTTAGAAGTAAGTGAAAAGCTGATCTCCAGTTATTGGAAGCATTTGGTTGCAGTTATTGCTGCTAAAGGTGGCACAAACAGATTTCAAGTTTAAGGGGGCAATTAGTTTTTCACATGGGTGATAGGTGCTGGATAACTTTTTGTTTGCTTCAAAAATAAATAAAATAAATAAAAAGTGTATTGTGTGTTTACTCAGGTTGCCTTTGTTTTATGTTGTATTTCATTTGAAGATCTAAAACTATTTAGCATGAGATATACACAAAAACAGAAGAAAACATACCTTTTCTCAGCACCCAGATACACTAGAGTTCTCATGGAGCAGTGATAAATACTGTAATGTCATCCAGTACGATGACAAGACTACTGCTAAAGAAATGACTGATTCCATGGGCTGATTATGGTGATTATTTCAATGCATATCAGATGAAATTGAGGTCCCTAGTCTTACTCTGTTGTTTGACTCTTCTGAGAATGCTCTTTGAGAATCTGCATATTTATTTATTTATTTATTTTACAATATCTGTTATTTATAACAGGCAACTGCCATTTGATTAAGTGAAGTTACCCAGCAGTTACTGGGTAGTAGGTACTGAGTAACATGTAGTTGGTACATGTAATGAAAAATATATAATAAAAAAAAAATAATTCTAACCCTTGTGATTTTTTAAAATAATTAATTGATTGAGAGAGTGATGGCTCTACATTTCTGATACTAAAAGCTTCTTTAGCAAAAAACATGCATATACTTTACTTCAATCTTGTTTCATATGTTATAACAGATGCCATATCCTGTTCTGACAGATTGTGCCTTGTGTTCTGTTGCAATGTTGTGTTCCCATGGCTGGTAATTATCATTATAGCTGTCATAATGTTTCATTTTATGACAGCTTAAACTATATGCAAATTTTTTAAAGCATTTAACACAATGAAGGTTAAAACAGTTTATATAAAGTAAATTTTTTTATGATGTGTCATAAAACGTATGATAAATAGAGGACTGTGAGCAAAAATTACCATAGACATAAGCGGCATGGCAAACATTTTGGCTGCTAGAATGACTGGATTAATGGTAACAAAACAGTATTTAAATTCTCTCATTATATGTGACATCTATGATGCAAGTATGCGTTTACGTCAGTCTTCTTGTTGTGAAGCGGACAGATGAATGCAAGCGCAGGATTTCAAGGTAGCAGGCAAACCAAAAAGCTAAGCAAAACTCAAAAACTTGAGTCTGATGAGCTTGTCTGATGGGCTGCCAAAACACATGCCAAGCTAGTCAAACTGTTAGACCAGTTATTTTCCATCTTCTTTAATGCTCGACTAAACTGATCAATAAATGCTTGAAATTTTCAAATCACCTTACTATTGTGTTATTTTCTTAAAAATTCTTGTCTATGATGTAGCATTAATCGCATTAATTCTGAAAATTCCTTTCTACCATATACCAGCTGGCAAAAAATGGTCTACTAGCTTGATCAGCAAGGCCTGCATTTTAGCAGATGGTAGCTAATCAGACTCAATTGGATTTTTCAACAGGGAAGCAATCTGCAAACAGGTGTAAACTAGACAAAACCAAATTAGTAAGACCCTGAGCAAGACAGAGAGCTAAAAGCCTGGACTCATTACAAACACAATGCTGGCACAAGACTTCACAAAGTAACGTTGAGAGTCTGAGTTATTTAAAGGTAGCAGTATGATTACAAACAGGGGACGTTATTAGTTATCAGGTGCCTTGGAGTGGGTGCTTGACTGGAGGTCATGTGATAAGTTTGTGGGCTGAGGATCATAGGAGTTGTAGTCTGAAACTTTGGGAGTTGATGCAGGATTTAAGTACAATGAAATACAACTAAATATTTCCTCTCATCCCCAGTACAAATTGTGTTGCTCAAGCTGGTAGAACATCTGGTAGAAAAGTTTCTAAATTAAGGATGTAGACAAGTTGTTTTAATAAAATAATATAACAATAAGGCAACTAGAAAATCTCAAATATTTATTGATAGTCTACCAGTTTGACCAGCTCCGGCTGTGTTTTGGCTGCTGGTATCTCATCAGACCAAGCTGGGTTTTTCAGCAGGGATAATACATTTCAATGATTTGAATTACATTGAGTGGTCATTCCAGAATTCAATTAAGACCAGTCAACAAGAGACAGAATAACAGACAAAGAGAAAGAGCTAGTGATGTCTCAAGGATCAGGAGTGCTGATGGCTGCTACAGATGGTATGATTATAGTGCTGCTTCATTGCTCTCAACAAAAAGTATTCATTCAGCTCCAATCATGCCTGTAGATGCCAGTCTCTGGCTCTGGGATTTATATTTAGAAACATCTATATTTAGAGCCATTATCAGATATTATGTTTAAATATTAATGCATTTTGGATATCCGATTGTAAATGTAATAGCTCCATTTAGTATACCAATTCCATATGGTTTGATATATTTCATTTTTAATTATTGTCTTCTGTTTAAGAGTTTATGTTAGGATGCAGATCCGAAGTAAAGATACTATCAGAGAATGGATATATTTAACACAAGTAGAAATGGTTGTAACAGCAGTAGCAGTACATCATTGTTAGGTGATGTTCCTTGAGAAGCTCAGAAGCTCGAAGAGTTGTAAATCAATAACTGATGTGTCCAATGTAGTTAGTTCCTGTGTGTATTTACAGCAGATCTGTAGACTATTGACCAATCAATGTAAATATGGGGCATCTTGTACCTTCTACTTTCAGGACAGGCATTGTTAATATTATATTATTTTACAATGATTCCTTGCTGGATTTTGCTGCTACATGAGTAACAGTGTTGGGCCTTTAGCACAGAATTAACAAAAATACAAAATGTGGTTAACTATTAATTATTTGAAATGCATTTATTTAATTAATAATTTACTTTCAATCTATAATTTGTGTACCATTTGTATGTTCAAGTAACCTCGTTTGTTAATATCACAATATCATTGGAAATTAAGTTTAAAAAAAGAATGTAAGAATTTTCTTCTTTCTTGGAATGTTACTCAGGTAACAGGGTTGAGTGAACCTAAGGGACACAACTAAAATGTATATTATTTATAACCTATAACAAATGTAATTTAATAATGGCATAAAAACCACACCCCAATTGTGGAATCACTTTCATTCTGAGCCATTAACTGCTACTGT
Source organism: Stegophilus panzeri (assembly GCA_024331685.1). NCBI lineage: Eukaryota > Metazoa > Chordata > Actinopteri > Siluriformes > Trichomycteridae > Stegophilus > Stegophilus panzeri. The sequence continues at coordinate 6,565,880 of JANDJT010000164.1, forward strand.
GGCGTGACATCACAAATAAATTCAAAGCTGAACATGGGCACCCCCAAAACAGGCAGAAATGAATTTTTTTGGCCTCTGGTAAAAATAGTCAATTGCCCTAGCTTTTAATTCTTGTGAATTTTACATGAGATCAACAGAAATGTATTTGCTGTTTCTTTTGGAAATCTGACCACATGGGCATTGTGGGAGATCAAATCCACTCTATCAGAGCTGCATCAGCTGTACAAGTTATATGATACTAGATGAGTTGGTACGCTATTAAAAGCACTGACCTACATTTTCATTTTTGTAGCCAAGTTACAAATTAGTGAAGGGTGTATACTCTATATACCTGGATCATTCTTTGTCTGACATCTTACCTGTTTTTCACCTGTTTTTCAAAAGAATGACTTTTATATATACACTGTATGGCCAGAACTATGTGGACACTTGGTCATCATTGATGGTGTTTGATAGTGCCGCTTGAAGTACCATGGAAATGGTTTTGGACCTCAGTTCCACATGGACATTCTTGCTGTTGTTTCTGGGACTACGGTTGCTGCTGTGGTCTTAGGACTGCAATTACCACTTACAATTTTGCACTCAAGACTCCTTTAGTGAACAGTGGATTAGTTCAACAAACAGACTTCATATGAAAACCATAATGAACTTTCCTTTACTTTCACACTATCTGTTGTTACCCAGATGAGGATGGCTTACCTTCTGAGTCTGGTTCCTCTCAAGGTTTCTTCCTCAAATCATCTTAGGGAGTTTTTTCTTGCCACTGTCGCCACCGGCTTGCTCAATAGGGATAAATTCACACATTTAAAATCTGTATCCTGTGTTTTATATTTCTGTAAAGCTGCTTTGAGACATTGTCCATTGTTAAAAGTGCTATACAAATAAAATTGAATTGAATTGAATTGAATCATCACAGCCATATTTCGGTCTTCCCTAGACTGTTGCCAGAACACTGGAAGCACACAATTGTATAGGAAGTCTAGCATTACAATTTTCCTTCACTGGAAATAGGCGGGGACATGGTGGCTTAGTGGTTAGCATGTTTGTCTCACACCTATGTGGTTAGGGGCTCAAATCGCACCGCTGCCCTGTGTGCACAGAGCTTGCATGTTCTCCGTGTGCCTTGAGGGTTTCCTCTTGGCGCTCTGGTTTCCTCCAAAGACATACGTTCTAAGCTGATTGGCATTCCCAAATTGTCCATAGTGTGTGAATGTGCTCCCCCTGTGTAGGATAAGCCTTATAGAAAATGGATGGATGGATGGATGGATGGAAGTAAGGGGCCTAAACATGTTCCAGCATGTCAATGCCCCGTGCACAAGATGAACTTAATAAAGACATGGTTTGCCAAGGCTGGTGTAGAAGAACAAGAGTGGCTACACAGAGCCCTGATCTCAGCCCCACTGAACACCTTTTGAAATGAATTGAAATGCTGACTGTGTGCCAGGCCTTCTTGCCCAACATCAGTACTTTTCTAATGCTCTTGTGACTGAAAGGGCAGAAATTCCCCCAGCCACGTTCTAAAATTTAGTTGAAAATAACTTCCCAAAGGCTGTTACAGAAGCGACCAACTTGTATGATGGTCGGGTGTTCACAAACTTTTTGGCCATATAATGTACTTTAAACCTATAAACCTATATATAAAACTTCTTGAATAAGAAAATATAACATTGATTGGTGAATTATGAGGTAAAGCAATGAGACATCAGTGGAGTGCAATGGAGTGTAATTACCATCCTGAACTATAATTTAATCACTAAAATATAATCACTTCTGCAGTAAAGGCTTCATCTTATGTTCCCACTTCTAGACCAGTGCCACGGAACATTATCACTGTAGTTTTTGCTATAGTTTCCTAAATTAATAGAAGATAGTAGGAATATTTGTTCTCTTTAAAGTTCTATTTTGTTTTTGATGAGTGCAAGATTTATAAGCACATGTTTTCCCTTTGTCTCCCTTTTCCTCTTTCTTGTTCTCTCGCTCTCTCTCTCTGTCCTCCAGTGGGTGGCGTTTGCCTCTCTGTTCTTCATCCTGGTGTCTATAACCACATTTTGCCTGGAGACACACGAGGCCTTCAACCCCATCATTAACCGTACAGACGTTGACCCACAGGACAACAACATTACACGAGTCTACCAGGAGACTGTGACTGAGGTCTATCTCACTTACATCGAGGGTGTGTGCGTGGTATGGTTTACCTTCGAGTTCCTCATGCGCATCACCTTTTGTCCAGACAAAAAAAAGTTCATCAAAAACACCCTTAACATTATCGATTTTGTGGCCATCCTGCCTTTCTACTTAGAGGTGGGACTGAGTGGCCTGTCCTCCAAAGAGGCTAAAGATGTGCTCGGGTTTCTGCGTGTGGTTCGATTTGTGCGCATCCTCCGAATCTTTAAACTGACACGCCACTTTGTGGGCCTACGTGTGCTTGGGCATACACTCCGTGCCAGCACCAATGAGTTCCTCCTTCTCATCATCTTCCTTGCCCTTGGAGTGCTCATCTTTGCCACTATGATCTACTATGCGGAGCGCATTGGGGCCAAGCCTAATGACCCCCGCGCCAGCGAGCATACACACTTCAAGAACATCCCCATCGGGTTTTGGTGGGCTGTGGTCACTATGACTACTCTGGGTTATGGAGACATGTACCCACAGACGTGGTCGGGCATGCTGGTGGGTGCTCTGTGTGCCCTGGCTGGCGTGCTCACTATTGCCATGCCCGTCCCAGTCATCGTCAATAACTTTGGGATGTACTACTCGCTGGCTATGGCAAAGCAAAAACTACCAAAGAAAAAAAACAAGCACATCCCACGTGCCCCACATCTGGGTTCTCCAAATTTCTGTAAGTCAGGCACGAACTCGCCCCACCACAGCACACAGAGTGACACATGCCCGCTGGCTGCCCAGGACGAGGTTTTAGAAATGAACCGAGCAGGTAGGAAACCCTTCAGTGGCATGACCATCTGAATGCACGAAAAGAGACTAAATACTCCTAGCCTGAGAATGAGACTGAACCCTCTGTTTCCTTCCCTTCTGCCCCACTGACTTCTTTACTGTTCTCTCAGCTTGACTCCTGAATGCAACATTTCTCACTTTCCAGACAAGCCAGCAACTTCAGCATATCAACCTCCAGAGGCATAAAAAACCCATTCAGCATTTTTTCCCCATTCTGTTGCACACACATACACACACCGTGCCATCAAAAGTCTTGCTCTACACCACACACTTTTCTAACGCTGGATGTTTTCCTACTCTGGAACATATCAAGGTGAACTGCATTTTTAACGAGAAAAAAAAATAGCATAGCATGCTCATTCGGCTCTATTATGAACCCGTGCTATACTGATCTAATCAGTCCTTCCAGGATTCTGGGATCACAGAAATTAATGCAAAATCAAGCAAATTCCGCAATATTCGGAGGAGCTTGCAATTTTTCAAACATTATCACAGATGTTTCGCAGATTTGGGCCAAGACATGTCATGTGACGTCATCACAACATGCATTCAGCCAAAGCCCTCTTAATTTCAAGTGCATTGAACAATAAGTACAGCTAAAACGTCTCATTCACCAACAAACATCACTGCAAAAGACTGTGCAAAACAATTTTGTGCAATTGCAATTTCGCCAATTTCCTCAAAAAAAGCACAAAACTGCACAAATTGCATTGCAAATTTTGAAAAAATCTGCAGCACAGTCAAGCGTTTTTGGGCACAACAATCACAAAAAATTCTATGAAATCCTGTACGGACTGTCTAACTCTTAGGTCTGTAATGTGTTTGTATTTAGATAGGCCTATACATATTTATGTAGATCATAATCTAGTCAGTAAGAATATTAAGTGTTATTGATGTGTAGTTTGTAGTTGCACTTAGACTGGTGAAGCTTTAATTGTACAATGATAGGCAGGAAACTCTTAAGGCACATACTTTGCACTGGATATAATATCATAGACCTTATAATTAAACTAATACAGGGTAATTTTTGTGTTTTATATCAGGTAGAATACTACAGTGTTTTTTTTTTTAAAAAAGCAAACCTAATCTCCATTTATTATGGCGATGGTCACCATCGCCATTTGTAGCATATGTTTTATTACCACGGATTTTTGATGAATTTCCCCATACTGAGAAAAGAACAACAAATCTGTTAAATTAGTTTAATCCAAACTAACTTATTATTGGAAGGCCAAGGCAAATATGTAATAACTGTGATCATATAGTATAATGCAGATTTAAACCCGTCGTTAGACATAAATATTTTTATATGAGACATACATAAAACAAAAATGCATTCCATTATTTAAAAAAAAAAGAGATGAATTTGTGCTATGCATAAATGTTTAATAGTGTGTTTAGAGTAAATGGAAATGTACTTATTTTCTCTGTGCAGGGAAACGTTGAAACTAACTCTTTAGTACAAAGTTAGTACAAAACTTGTCATCCTGCTACCTGTATAGTTTACAGACTGTTAATTATTCTCCTTTCTTTCATTAAGTGTTAATAACAAGCAGTCACACTGACACTACACTTCTCTGAATCCTAGTGAAAAAGATCCTGATCAGTATGAAAATTCTGCCCCTTGACATGAGTAAGTAGCTTGAAATGAGAATAAGAGCAGATAAGTGCTTCCACTGGAAGTACTTAGAGACTGTCCACTTTCAAAAGAGAGAAAAAGATAGTGAGAGATAGTGAGAAAGAAAGATAGAATTGTTTCATTAGTGTGTAATTTAGAGTAGCTCTTCTGTGAACTCAGGAAGAGATTATAATACACATAGATGGATGTACTGTACACACACATACACACAATGGTACACGTGCTTACAGATGCCAGGCCTCTTAGATACAGAACAATCTGTAAATACACCCAACAACCGATTACATGGCACTCACTTTTGTTCTTATACACTGCATTATATACAGCTCCACGGACATGCTCAAGTAACTTATTTTACACATAATACAAGAAGAAAATTGCTATTTAATACTAGCTATGTAAGATAGTGCAAGACAGTGCAAGTTATTGCAAAATACATATAGTTATACTACTATGATATGTCTGCTAAGGAGAACAGTCTAACTAGATGGGGTTTTAAATCCTTAAAATTATTATTATTATTATTATTATTATTATTTTAGATACATTAGCATTATACCTGTGTTAGGATTTATAAGTGATTAGAGCAGAGAATTTTGAATAAACTGCACAGGCTGCCACAGCGATATTTCACTTATTAGTACTATAAATGGTGAAGCTTATTTTCACATTCGCAGTCTCACCCACGTAGGTGTAAAAAAGTGCAGTTGAAACTATTTCGAACCACTGCATGGACCTACATTTAGTCTTTCAGCCAGTGAACGTCTTTGCAGGTAACTGAAGCTTGCTGGTGATTATTTATATATTAGTCCATACTATAGAATACAATTGCTGATAATAAACATGCACCTTTTTTCTTCTATATTTTGGAATGATATGGTTTTAGGTGTTTGGATAATAAGGCATTCTGGAATGGATGTAGATATGTTGTATTCTTATAGCTGTGATGAAGGGAACCTATGACAGGTGCTGTACTCAATGAATAAGGATGTCACTATTAGAAAAGGGTGCAGGGATAGCAATGAGTCATAACCGTGTGTGTGTGTGTGTGTGTGTGTGTGTGTGTGTGAGAGAGAGAGAGAGAGAGAGAGAGAGAGAGTTTCACATTACAGTAGCATAAAAATCATCCAGTATTGTTTATCTGTTTACTTATGATCACCCATTCTGATCAAATAGTACAGTATAAATGCTTTAAACTTCAGTGATGTTTTTTCCAAAATTAATATTATTAAAATTATTTTATTAACTCAGACTGCTGACTCAGAAGTGGTATACGAATAATAGTTTTCACTGTTTTCCCCTCACCATTCCTTTTTCATTTGATGTCTTGTTTATTGCCTTCTACCGTCACTGTTTTTTTTTTTTTTTTTTTTTTTTTTTTTAAATATGGTACTGGAGCATGTTGCCATGGCGACAGTGTCCGAGCAACCACAAAATAGGAATCGGGCTCTGCATCGCGCTGCAGTCATTCAGCTCAACTCACACAGAAAACACACACATACATACACACACACACACACACACACACACACACAAACACCTTTAATCCTTAGGTTTAGATATGAAAAGTCTTCCATATAACTTCTTCTATTTTGAAGGCTTCAATGAGGATGAATTTCTAATATAGCGCCTTGAAGCCTTAATTGCTCGTGCTGTTTCATTGCTTGCTTTATCTAGCATTGCCTTTGCAATCTGTGTGTAGACGCATAAGGCAGAGACGCCTGGCTAATCAGTTCGAGCCGCTTGACTCTGGGCACAATACCATGTGAAATAGCAAAGATGGACAGATGGCATCTGTCAGACTGGCCACAAACAGGAAAACACACAGCAGATGCAAACCCAGCATGGACCTGCATTTCATGCACATACATTCCTTTTTTTCCCCAAGGTTGATGTACAAGTAGTTGCTCACACACACACATGCACAAACAGGCACCATGCTGGTAAATAGCTCACCTTTCTGCTACAAGCTCTCCTATGGAGACACACACACACACACACACACACACACACACACACACAGAGTGATGGAGATTGGGTAAGACCGTCTCTCTGTCTCTCTGTCTACTGTTCAAGTTCATTGACATCCTAGATAGATCGCACTAATTATTCACACCCACCAGAAGGCTTTCAGATATCTTTTACTATTCTATAAGTTTTAGTATATAAGTTACTATTTGTTTTTATTCATGCCTTGATTTGAGGGGAGGTGCAAGAAGAACTGACACTCCCCATTTTTCATTCGCTTTGGTTTAATGCCTTTACATTATTATGATAATACTGTCTATTATTTTTAATTCTATCCATATGTGAAACTGACAGATTGCTTGGCTGTAATCAGGAATTCTTCATGTCAAACCAGTTATGATCAGGGATCATGTGCACACCTAATGAGGAGGTGGTTATGTAGATCTGTATGCTTTAAACTGGTAAGGTCGATGATTTTGTTGCAGCATAGCAAGTTTAGAACCTAGAGAAAAGTCAAAATGAACATGGTAAAACTACAACAAGAACCTGTGGACATGCTGTTTCTGAACCTTTTGGCTCTGGTAGGTCTTTCTACAGACAAACAAAGAGTCGTATTTAGAAAATGTGAAAATTGCAGATGCTTTTATCAGGCGTCTCCTTTCTTGACATAAAGACCTATCGTGTATGTGTGGCATCCACAATTGTAATGTTGCATTCATGTCATATGGGACTAACTACAAGTAGCACGTTCCTACTGGGAATTCACATCGACCTCTGAGTGGGAATTTTGGGTGAGCAGAAATGAGGCAACTCAATACGTGCCATGCATACAGAGGAATAAAGTCTTAAAATATGAAAGTTAGTATATGTTTTATTTGATAATAAATTACAAATGAAATATTGCTCAGACTGATTCAGTTCTAATATAAGACAGGAGACTTTCTTATTTTTCTGGAATGATAAAAGTGGCTGCAGTCTTTCATTCCAGTTATATAAGAGCCACAGGTATTAGCTGAATATATACCAAGATCAACTGAATAAACCCGTGAAATCATGCAAACCAGACTGGATTAGGAAGAGATGTGCTAATGTTTAATATTCACAAAGGTATATGCTGAGTCTCCATACATAGGGGAGTATGTTTGCCAGCACTACGTCGGTTGTGTCTTCGCCATGTTCGTGGATGTCCACTTCTCGGTTGCTCTGCAACACTTCCAGTCTTTTGGAATTTGTTAATAAGTTTGGCAACAGTGTCGTGTGTGATGATGTGCTTGCCATGTTTGTTGCCAAGTCCACCGCAACCTTGTGACAGCTTCCCGATCCAGCCATGAGAATGATTTCAATATGTTCTTCTTTTGTCAAAGGCATTCTTGAAGGCTATCTGAAAAAAAATATATAAACTAAATGTAAAAATGTTGGGAGATATTATGCTAAAAGGGGTTAATTTCCTCTATGTATTGAGACTTTTTAGACACCCTGTATATGTGTTTAAGGCTTAATTGAGGCTGATTTAGAGACTTTGTGCTGTGAATGTACTGCTGTGTGCCATCTCAGACCAGAAATAGTGCAGTGGAATTAGGACAGTCCCATCAGAGCCCCAGTACGGCTGCTCTCTGCCATGGCCTCGCTTTAGTTACCCTGCTTTTATATGTAAATAACACAGTCTTAGGGTGCAGAGGGACTACAAGCTCTGGATCTTCACATGTTTATTCATAACATCCAGGGCTGGCTGGTATAAATGGACTAGCAGGGATAAGCCCTCCAATCTTTTGAAATAAATATATTTAAAAACATTAGACCCAGTTTTTGGCATTTACATCGTATTATTTGCTGTTAAAGTGAAACTTTCAAATTTAAAGTGGATTAATTTTTACTTTTGAGGAGCCAAGCAATTATTTTAAAGTCAGCTTCGTTTTCACATCCATAATCAGTAATGATTGAGAAGACAAAGTAAATGAACAGAAGTACAAATTACACAAAGGTGCAAATGACAGAACCATATGTTATGCATGCTTTGACTGAATGAGCTGGATAATGGCAAGCTTTTCTGACAGGACATTTTTACGGACTTGAAACACGACTTACAAAATGTAGGAATCATGACTGGAGCTGCCAATCTGTCTTTCAACGAGTGTTTCTATGTGCCCAATGCTAAAAGGCTTAACCATAATGGTTTTATAATAGTTACACAAATAGGTAGTAGTAATAGTAGTAATAGTAGAAGTAGTAATAGTAGTGATAGGTAGTAGATTTTGTTTTCAATACTATGACCAGCTGTCACTAAACATAATACATTATATTACACATCATGGCATGAACACACTTTTATGCAAAATCCTTAAACCTGAGGCATTGTTCATATTTAATGTTGCATTACATGTTGTCTTTAAACAGCAGTGTTCAACTAATGAGCTATAGCCTCTAAAGCACACGCACGCACACTCCCTTCACCCACATGCCCGCGCACATTCACTGCAGATAAAATGTTTCACAAGAAAAGAACACACTATTACACATGCACACACATTTGTGCGTGTTAAGCCATGCATCTTAGAATCAGACTGAGTGTGTATTTTAAGACAGAGGAGGGCACAGGAAGTGCACATAAATGACAAGAACAATAAACGAGTGAAAGGAATGCCTTAATTGTGTGTGTGTGGAGCTATTCTAAAGATGACTCACACCCCACTCCCCTCTTTCCACCTCATGCCTTCATCCCAGGAGCTTTGCGTCACATCCCAGCACTTCCTTGGTGCATGTGTATGTGTGTGTGTGTTTGTGTGTGTGCGCCCATCTATTTATACACATATGCACATAAATGTTTTTGTGTGTGTGTGTGTGTGTGTGTGTGTGTGTGTGTAAATCTGTGTGTGAGTCAACACTGTTGAGGGACTCTGAGCAGGTGAAACGTGAAAAATACTGTGCACTGGGGACAGACAGTAGAAGGTTACTGCTGAATGGATTCCATATTTAATAATGTATAATCTAGATGATATTTTATGGCTGTTTGTTCACCAACAAGAGTAACATTGCCAGAGGTTGAAGTTTATTCATAACTTGACCATAATGAAACAGGATTGCTGTAATATTGCCAAACAGGCTTCAAAGGTCCCTTATCGAGAACCTTTAAATTGCTGCATGTTGACTAGAACTGTTTTATGGGTGACCTTAACAAATGTAGGGAGGAACCTTTGCCATTAACGTGCCATATAAAATTCAGCAAATGCTTTGCAACAGCTTTTTGGCAGTGCTCTGCCTTCTTGCCTTCTTGTGATCGATGAGGCATAAATTTGTCAGAGTGCTGGATGCCAAAGAGTGCACAGGTGAACAGGCTGGTTGCCATGCAGCATTTCTATAAATTCCTCTTCAGTGGGAAAGTAACTGTCTTCTAATTCTCTATATTTAGCCCTTATCCCACATTGCTTACTGCAAGGTAATGACACCGACATATAAATGTTTATTTATCTTTTAAATGAATGTATTTAATTTTTATGGGCTTACTTTATAATAGATTTGATCGCATAATGTGTAAAGGTTTTATTTAATTTATGTAGGGAGATTGCAGTGTCCTGATTGGGTGTACAGACATATTGAACATTAACTCATCTAAAAAAAAATTTCTTAAAATCACTGAGTATGATTCAAATAGCCTGCAGCTGTATCCTTTTATGCTGAGACTAACTATGCAAGATGTAGTCAATACAGTTCAGCAGTTTCACTCAGACACTAAGAAGGAAGACAAATTAAATCAGATCTCTGATCATTTTTACCCCTTAGTGTCTATTTGCGTGTGTGTACGTCAGCTGAAGACATTTGGTAATCTATCCAACAATAGAATGAGTGTGCTATCCCAATGCAGTTCACTGGTTGTTATAAAAACAAAAAACCACATAGTATGCATGTTATATTCACCTCCTCCTTCAAACATATCCTCCACCCCTTCAGAGGGTGCAGTCCTCCCTTCATTCACTTCCTCCTCCTACCTAACCCTTGCTATGAGGCATGCAACCCGTCAAGCATAGCCCTGCACCTGTATTCTCTCACATGTGCTTGTGTGTTCGAAGATCCCAAACTGAACGGCGAGGCGGCTAAGGCAGCGCTGGCCAATGAAGACTGTCCACACATAGACCAGGCCATTTCTCCCGAGGACGGCCAGATTTTTAGCTCCTGCGAACCACGGGGAGAAACTCCATGTTTTCTTCTAAACATGACCGGCCGAGCCACACACCCTGGCGCCAGAGTGAGAAAAGGTACGTAGGAGCTATTCACATACACGCAAATGCATAGCTACAAATCACAAATGGACTGCATACACATAGTAAACACAACCCACAAAATGTCCATCTATACTTCCCAAAATTATACTGAAGCAGAGCACACTCATAACAGAGAGACAGTGAAAAGGCCCAAGAACACAACGCAGATCTGCACTTCAAGAAAATCTTCTTCTATTAGAATTTTATTCACGCAGAAGAGCCTTACTTGCGCTCAGACACCATTCAGACATGCTGTCTGGTTTACAAAAACAAACTTTTTTTTTGTTTTTACATTGAATCTACATTAATTCCATTAGATACTAACCTTATGTTCACACTAGCAAGCGAACATTCTCTAACTAGCAACATTTACTTTTTGTGTACTTGCTCAACAGGGGCCGCAATTTCAGCAACAGCAGCAAGGGACAAGCATCATTTGAATAGAAATATTCTCAATTCTATGCAAATTCATTTTGATGCAGTAAAGCGATTGGCTCGAATGATTCCTTGGACCAATGCTATGGAACATGTGGCCTGACGTTTCTTCAGTTCCCCACTTACAACTTTGGAACAGTTACAACTTTACAACAGTTCCTACCTGCAATTATTTCCCATTTAAGCAGCTACAAGTGACACAAACAAACTTGTTGCTTGCTAGTGTGAACATAGGGTAATAGAAACGACATCTTGAATCTCCAGAGCTCTAGAGCTACATAACTACATTCCTCCAACTCACTCCACTTTTCTAAACATGCAATAAGTTTTTTTTTCTTTTTGTTCTCTCAGCACCGTCTTGCATTATGTTCAATCTCACTTTGACTCACATACTGTACAGCTGCCTCCTGGGGCCAACCTTAATCTTCCCTTTTTTCTGTTTTTTTCTTTGTCGTTTGTTTGTTTTTTACTTGTTATCTCCTCCACTTGCCCGTCTGTCCGTATGTCCGTTTGTGTCTGTTATTCCCTCCATTTTTTTCCTCCGGGTCCTCTGATCTCTGATTGGCTCATAGCTGGAACGTTCTCAGGGAGGGCAGGGGGGGAGCTGGCTGGTCCCACGCTAGGCTACCCACTGTTGCAGCTAGGGTGGACACACAGCCAGGAGGATGGCCATGCCAGAGTCACCACCTGACTACCAGCCCCACTGTAAAAACAAATAGCAGAGCGAAGATGCCTTTTAGGACAGCATTAGCAACTAAGACACCCTCCATCCCCTGCAGCTTGAGAGATCCCTGTCATATTTACACTATATTTAAATCAGATAGGGAAATACCGCGTGTACACATTCATCCTCCTGCAGCTATCCAAGCTAACCAAGACTGTTTAGATGGAAATTCATCAGCTTGTTAGCGTTCAACTACAAAGCCAGAAGCAAGGAGTAGGTCATAGATAAACATTATGAGCAAGAAAGCTTTCAGCAAGATCTTTTTCATCCCTTGTAGCCAGACTGGAGATTGTCGTATATCTATTTATAATATTCTAAACAGAGGCTACGTAAGACCAATAAGAGTTGAACCAGTGTCATCACTAGCCAAGCAATAGCACTGTCTCTCTGTGTCTTGTGTCCAGCTCTGTGTGAGCATGCTCTGTTTAATTCCACGTTTCCACTTTTAGAAGCACCATAAGAACAATCAACAGCTACACGCCACACACACTTCTCCTACACACACAGTATATTTCTGTCTCAGTTTGCGGTTTAAAATGTGTTGATTGTGTTTATAAGAGCTTTTGTCAGTGTGAAAGTATTTTTATGTACATATGTAGGCTATGTGAGCAAAGGTGTGTGTGTGTGTGTGTGTGTGTGTGTGTGTGTGTGAGAGAGAGAGAGTGTGTGTGAGAGAGAGAGAGAGCGAGAGAGAGAGAGAGAGAGAGAGAGAGAGAGAGAGAGTGAGTCCAATGTGTTTGGGTGTGTGTTTGGGTGTATGAGTGGATGTTGCTGTTCTGTATTTTGGTGTGCTGCTATGTGATGCATGTTTTGGGCCAGTTTATGGGCCTCCCAGCATGCTTTGTCCTGCCGCTGGTATAGGGCTGGTATTGGTTGGGAGAAAGGGGTCCTGTAGTGAGGACATAAACAGATAAGTTATAACGGGTAGTAATGAATAGGCAAATTATCTTAGTGTTGATCTTGATGACAGCCATAATAGTTACTTCTGGTAACCTTTCTAACCAGATCGTTTCTGGGCAGTGATTTCAATATTGCTTTTTCCAAGGGATTTTTGGGCCATATCTACTAATGCTATGCAGCAAATCTGCCTGATATTGCAGACAGGAAGACATGCAAAACTGTGTATCTACTGAACCAGCACATATGTTAACGTAACGTTTTTATGTTTTGCCCACACTGCCATTTTCAATCCGTTTCCAAAATGTTTCCATCAACAATAAAGTACAAAGATAATAGAAAAAGGCATGACAGATGTCTGACATGGGTGTTTAACTTATGATCTTTACATAATTTCTGTTATTTTCAATGTCTGCAGTCACTTGCTGTATGGCACACTGAGACAATGAGCATTAAACACACTTTCTTGCAGCTACAGTATTAGTTGTATACTGTACAAAGTGATCTAACAGGAAATTAATTCATTATTTTCCAAAAGATGTGTTTTCTGTGGTAGAATTTGCCATTTTAATGTGGATAGAAAGACAAAGTGGATATGTTTTCATTGGTAGTGCGGATTTTAGTACGAGTAACATGAGGTGAAAGGCAGGACACAAGTGTGTAAACTCAGTATAAGCTTTATTGAGGTAAAATCCATAGCAGGGGTCCAAATTTAGGCTGGCAGTATTAAATTTAGTACATAATCTACTGTATGTCAAAACCAGTAAGTACAATGAAACAAGGTTTGGACTCAATGCTATAAAAAGTATAATTAAACCTTGCAATGCTACAAAGAAACATCAAGTTATACATAGACAACCTAATCAAAGAGTAACACAGAACAGGTGAACACAATCAGGTAACAAACCAATGATTTGGGGGGTGGAGACAAGACCGAAATAGAAAAACAAATCAAACGATGCAAAAGGGGAAACAATTAGTTCAGCTAAGTAGTTCAAATTTGTGCTTGGTAAATTTTAAATGTTAGTGAACCAGTTACTAGAGTAGGCCTTAGTAAATATGGCCCTTTCCCCCTCTTGAACTACAAACAAATTTTCCAAATACCTCAAACATATTTGTAGCTTTTCTCCTGCACCTTGTTCTCCAGTCATCCTCTATCCTACCTGATACCAGCCCAAACATTTCCTCTGTGCATGTGTGCTCTTTTTAACTGCATGAAACCTGACAGCTGGTAAAATGACCCAGAACAGCTGACAACTCATCCAAATATAAATCCATCCAGAAAACAAAAAACAGAGCTCAAGGTCTCTGTATCTGAATGTCATTTGCATATTCTTCTGCACTGAATGAACCGATGTTAGAAAATGTCCTGGCGCATGGGCACTATAGTCAACAGAGCTGGCCAAGTTACCCGCTAAGTCCTGTGCTCAACTTGTTCTTGCGCCGAGCTCCCAATCTTCCTTTATCCTGTGGGGAATTAATGCTGAAGTAGGGAGCAATGTCCTAATATGTCTGCTAGAACTTTACAGTCCTCCCTCCTTCTCTTCTAACCCCCTAGCCTCTGCTGTGTTGGTGTGCTCTGTCCTTTTCTGTCCTTGTCCAAATTGGAGCTGTGCTTCTTTCTCTGGCTTTCTTCTCTCCTCTTTCTCTGTCTCAGTGGCTTTCTGTCTTTCGCTTTCATAGAGCTGTTAGAAAGAAAACAAATCTGTCAAATGTCAAAAGAAGTTCTCAGGGAAAGTGTATAAACCAGGCTCCAGCTGCATATCCTACATATCTAATTAAATACATACTTGAGGTTTCATTTAATGCTCCCTTTTGATATTTTTTTTGCACTGTAGCCCTGTTTAATTCACCAGCAGACACATGTACATCAAACCAGAACAATAAATCTTTAAATGCAGTCAGTTAGTGGCAACTTGTAGCTGAAACGAGAGCTCAAGACGTTGAGTGCTTTTCTACCCATGCTGCACCTCTTCTTTTTGTCTTTGCCTCTTCTGTTTCTTAATCCACAAAAGTCTGCTCAGCTTCGAGTCCTCTTCCTTTTACTCTTCTTCACCTGCAAAATAGGTTTCCACCTCTGTCCAGTCTGACAGCTAAGCCCCCTGGCCTCCCCCCAAAAAAACTTCTCCCGCATGCCACGGTCTCTTTCTGCTGTCCTGAGCAGCTGTCTCTCTACTGTTTCCTTCTTTCTCTATGTCTCTGTCCATCTCTACTCTTTTTTTTTTTTTTGGAAATCTGGATTGTCCAAGAATCCAATGATGTTTTTTTTCTCCTCCGTGAGAAGTCTCCTCACCTTATTTTCCCCTCCCAATCGTCCTCATTGTGTAAGCTGAGTTGAATGGCCGAGGCGCAGTGGCAGGATGACCCTGAGCAACCCCACAATCCCTGTATTCTCTACTACAGATTCCTGTAAAGACGAGACTGTCCTAGTTAAGTATATGCAGGCAGAAGCGCTCCGTGTGACCTGACCACAGGACTGCAGCGACTCAGAGAGGAGAACTTTCCCTCTCCAACGTTTCTTGGCTCCACAGTGGCTTGAGGTCACTTTCCAAAGGAGAGAGGCATGTAGGGAAAAGGAAAGAGACACATGAATAGGATACTGATACAGCGTTTGAATATTTCCTTCACATACCATGACTGCATACTTTTTCTGTCTGATGACCCTTTCAAAATAGCAAGGGGTCTTTTTTTTGGACAAGGACACTTTTTTTAAGGACTGGAAGTGTGGACAACAATACATCAGCACTGAAGGCATGGCACAATCTGATGTTGATCTGACAAAGAGTGGAATAACATTAATAATCAACGGTTCATTATATCCACTAACACTTCTAATGGTATAATCTACAATGTCCTATGTGGCAGTTGTAGAAGGCTTACATTTTAGCATGAGTTGCATGGTGGTATGTTTAAAAAAATGAAAAAAAATTGCTTACTGCTGTTATGAATATCTGTATGAAAAAAACAACTATATTTTCTTTCTTCACTTTTTGAATACGCTTCATGTAGCCATGATTACAAGATGTTCAAAGATGTACATTTCCTTAGCAGCGAATTATTCACTTTTCCATATTTTCATTTGTGCTACTAACCACCTGTAAGCCAGCTCTGGTCATATTGACCTCAAATCGTGAATGAGAAACAAGTCGTTGCTGAGGAGGACAAAAGAAATGATTTCAGCCAGCTTTCTGTGTGGTCAATTCAATCTTTTCATCTTGTTTCTGTTTGGCATGCTTGTGCTATTGAATCTTACTAAGAGGAAAAAGAAAAAAAAAAAGCAAATTTAGTTGATATTTTTCTGTTTTATGCTATAATATTGGTGCGTAGATCGTGAGCAACTGTTTATTTCACATATTAAGTACAGACTTTTGACAGTGTTATTTTTGAAAAATAAACGAATAAAAAAAATGACAAAAAATGTCAAAGTGTTAAAAGAAGGGAGTCAAGATGTGTATTGCACATCTTTACTCATATCTTTTCTTTTAGGTACAAATGATTAAAAAATTTAAAAAGACAAATGTATATTTACAACATAAGAGCACTGTATGCAATTCAGAAGTGCGGGGGTGTGGGGGGAATCAGATGCATGCACAATGTTATGCAAAAAAAAACCAACCCAATTAATAGATAAAAGAGCACATGGTTCCAATTCTAGCATGAAATAAATTTTGTATGAAACCTGTTTGCAGAGTTTGGTTTTTCATTGAATGGAAAAGAATGTTTTTTTTTTTTTTTTTTTTAAATTACTTCTCTCCTGTATGTACTAATACTCTCTTTGGCCTGGTGATAAAAGGGCAAAAAGAGGTTGTCAAAATGATTGAAGGGAGAAAAATAAAATAAAATGTGCGTGTCTGGAGGACATAGCATGTCAAACTGCACTTACAAGCATGGAGACAAACGAAACAAGTGACATTTTGAGGGAACCGCTGATAAACATGGGCTGCATGATTGAAACATTACGCTGATATAAAAAAAAAAACTGTATGTACAACCATCATGTATTATACATTAACCAGAGCATTGTCAAGATGCATGTTAAACTTGTCCGCTTTGCCATTTCGTGCTCCGTTTAGACTCTCCTCACC
The DNA here is from genome assembly GCA_024331685.1 of Stegophilus panzeri. NCBI lineage: Eukaryota > Metazoa > Chordata > Actinopteri > Siluriformes > Trichomycteridae > Stegophilus > Stegophilus panzeri. Next base: position 6,582,836 of record JANDJT010000164.1, read on the forward strand.
TTCTTTCCATTTCCCTTTGAACATCATCCTCCAATCACCTGTCTGAGTAATAACTGGTGTGTTGTCTCTCTTCTTTCCATGTGTGTAGCGGCGGAGCGGCCTGGCCGGAGCAGGCGGCCTGCAGACTCTGTGTGTGTCATGAACCGTGGTGTTCCGACCACTCTGTGCATGGCTCACAACACCTCTGATCCCACCTGATTAGCTTGTCTTTTTGTTGTACATATTTGAGTGGCTAAACCAGCTTACAAGAGGGAAGCGTCTGCTCATGCCTCTCTCCTCCCTCCCCTTTCTACACTTTTCTAGGAAGAAACGTTTCCACCCTCGTTTTGTTTGTTGCACATCTTACTGTCAACTTTTCTATTTGTGGTGTAACTGTGATGTGAGTAAGACTGTGTTTGACTGCATGAGTGTTATCATTCGTGTGATTATCCATGTAGTTAATGGGCTTTTTGTGTCTACTTGTGGTTTCCATTGATAGTTCGGAGTGATGTTTTTACCCAGCTTCTCTGTAAGAACTGCTCACTAACCACTTGTGTTTGTTATTTACTTCAGCCATTCATGAAATTGCCTTTTCCAATAGGTATTTCAGATGTACTTCTGTTTTAATGTTACTGCTACACATGAGCTGCCTTTCTTTGCGCTTTGCACATGCTAGCCTTTTAATTCCTTGAAGCTAAGACAAGATTGAGGGTTTAAACTGAATATTATATGATT
>JANDJT010000164.1:6583554-6594845 GCA_024331685.1 Stegophilus panzeri
ATATAATCTCGTCAGCTGGTGGATGTGGACCCAGCAAGTATTTCAAAGAAAGTTCAACAAATCCAGCGTTCTCAGTATGAACCATCATTTATTCTGTCAAGATTAATTACAAAAAACAGAATGCTTAAATACAATTTGGCAAGGAAGTATATAAGTATAGTATTTATTAAGTTCAAAATAGATGTCTCATCTGTTCAGAGTCTGCAGCTCTAGTCAAAAGTGGTAACATGAGCTTTAAAACATAACCACTTCAAATTGATATCTTATTCACAGCCACAAACTAATGACTAGTGGTTAAGAATTAAAAGGTAATTGTCATCCCTCTTTAGTCACTTATCAAGAACATTGCAAGCAATACATTTGTATGTAGTTGCTTGTTCACAAATTGGCATTGAGTACCCCTGGTGTATGCCATATTAGATCAGTTTTTAAACCAGCTTTACCTCAACCTCAGTCCGATTTAATGTCACCAAAATACAAAGGATAAAAATGAACATGAATAGGATCTTTGACGTTACTCTTTTCTGTATATACAGTATTAAATGGCAAAAATGTGTGGTTTTTAATGCATGTGTACTTTGCCATTTAAGGATAGCAAAAGGAGCACAAACCCTCCTAAATGTATTTTTACTTTTTTTTTTTTTTTTTAGATTGCTGATCATTAAAAATAAATTGCAGTGCCATATATAGTGTAGAAACTGAAAATTATTATTTATCACACAATGAAGCACTTTATATAACAACTAATGGTAGTATATGTGGATTTCTGAAAGATTATTTAAGATCACTTGCAATTCTGAATGAAGTTGTAGACTACGTAGAGTTTTATTTTACATGAGTAATAAGTATGGCATGATTAATTAGAAAGCACTATAATGTGTTTTATTCTGCCTTTTACCTATACAGCAATACAGTCATAGATTGTATTATACTGCCATACATTATATTAATATTACAAGGCTTGTCTGATAATTTCTTGAGCATGACCAAGATCCTGATCAAGATTGTAAGCACACATATATTCTGTTAAAATATTACACTTGTAGGTGCCTATGTGCTGCTGTATTTTTCCATTCTGCCATTTGGACACCAGTGAGTGGACTGAGATAAAAAATTATACACTGTAACCAAAAAGCAAACAGCATGATTTGCAAATATTAATCTATATTGCATTCCTCGATACAGTATTTAAAACGTTGAAAACGAAACGCGACCTTGTACACACAAACGAGCATGACACATCATTTTTCTCTTACAGAGACTTTTGAATTAAGGGAAATCTAAAGCCTTTTCTGTAATACTGTTTCAAATATCCAGTGTGAAATTGCCAGAACTGGTAGTACTGCACAAAGCAGAGGTGAAACTCGGCTCTTGAGGTGTTATCGTGCTGTTTCAGCAGTTCCTGACAGAGATTATGAAGTGGATCTTATAAAGCTCATATCCAAAAGGACCAACGAGGAACCTGCACAAGAGCTGAGCACACTATAAAGGCTACTTTTCAAACAGGACCTGTGCAGCTGTTTTTTGTGATATTTTCTGATTTCAATAAAAAGACATAATGATTTGTAACTTTTGTGTGTAGTTGTTTGTTTATATTGTTATTGTTTGTTCTTCACAGCGTGCATTTATTATTAAAAAATTGCGGCTTCAAAAGATGTACTGCCCCCTGCGTCCTAGACGTGAAGTTCATAGTGTTGTTCTATATATACTTATTTTTTTCATCTTAGTGTTTGATGTGTGTGCGTGTGTGTGTATGTGTTCTTTATTCCTTGTTCTCTTGCTGAGCTTTGATCCGTTCAGACACTATGGCAACCCTGTTACCTAAAAGCGTAACCATAGCAACTCAAGCGTGTGATCTGTTCGCAAGGGCGGTCCGAATTTCCCATGACTCTATGCTGCATGGGTTTAGAATTCTGAATCTCTCTCTGTCATTACTCTTTTATTGGTATGATGTAAACATTTGCACTCAAATATATATTTGGTATTCTTTAACAGATTATGTTAATATTCTAAATTACAGGGAAGAGCCAGACATGGAGAGACTGGATCTTATTATTTCCTGTTCAGTAATACCATGTTTAGTAATATAATGCAGATAATTTTCCCCCCTTTTTGCTTGTGTGTATGTTTGTGCACAGGTGTTTAATTGATGTGCGTTGCTTCCAGGCTGTCCCACAGGAAATATTCTCAACCCTCACTTCCTCCCACAAATTCTCCAGCCCAGGGAAAAGCTTTCTTAAACAGCCTCAATTTCAGTTTGCACACAGTTTGTTCTGATGACTGAAAACAGCAGCACAACATTAGCTTGCAATGTTCCACAACATTTCTTTAGCACTTAGAACATGAAGATTCAGGGATGGACTAATATTATTGTTAAACATGGGACTGAACTGCTATATTTCATTCAGCTGATGTATCAGTGTAAAATAATAGCTATGAAGAATATTTTCTTTCCTACACAGACTGTGAGCCAAGAATAGAATCTAATTTGGCGCTGACTTTTAACCCTGGCATTTCTTACAAGACTAGTGATTTTCAACATTAACTTAAGGACTTAAGTGAGACACAGAATAAAAGATCTCAGTTTTAGATTGAGGGTCTACACTTTACTGCACCAAAAAGTCCCATGTGTAATGTACACAGCCCATAGCTTCAGAACAAACCGACTGCTTTATTATTACAGCCTCAGGCCTGGCAACCTTTACACATTTTGCATAGGAACTCCACGTTTTATCATTACGATATGTTTCTACGTGTTATTGCTCAACAATTAGGTTTCACGACCACCAGAAACAGCAGAGCCAACAAATCTATAAATATGCAACGACTGACAATTGCGTTAGTGTTTTGAACTCGCAAACCCCGCCTCTTTCTCCTATTTCATGTTTGTTTTTGTTATTTTTAGCTGATACTTGTGTCTCAGTTCCCTCTCAAAGAGAACTCCACGTTGCATGAGCTCAATGCTGTGGGGAAGCGCCCTCGCGCAACCAGTATCTGAAGCTTGTGTAACATCATGCCTATTTATAGGCCTGCTTTGATCAGGTGACGTGGCAATTAAGCGCATGTTTGATTATATAAACGGTACCTGTTAACCGCGCAGACAGTCTTATTATCTTCAGCGAGACTGCATGGTGGTCGTTTGTGTCATGCTTGCAAAAAGACTCTTCATTTCTTCTCTATCTTTATAAAAAAAATCTCTTTACTTTTCTGTCCCTTTAAAAAAAATAAAAGGAGAAAAGTATGATTGAGAGAATTCAGGAAGTGTGTTACTCCTTACTCCCATTTCATCATGTGGGGGACGATGACGATGACACACTTTCTGTGTGAAGTATCTAGGGCTGGAGCTCGTGTCACGACTCCTCCTTCCGCTATGGAAAGCCAAAAAAAAAAAAAAAAAAAAAAAAAAAACTTCCTCTATGACTCTGAGGAGCCAGAAGGGTGAGCTAAAAACTGAGAGCAGCTCTCAAGCATATAAAAAGCTGCTTGAAGTGATTACTAAGGCTGGATGAGCTTTTTCTCCACAGTGAAAATAAATCAGTGAAAATCTGGCTTTGCCATCCAAGCCATGTAAGGCCACCGCAGCATTGGTGGGCAAGGCCTATGCGGTAGTGGGTCTTGCTTGTGGATCACTGCATTTACAGAATCTTTATCAATGTTTCAGTTCACACACAATATTTGTACAAGCCTTTTTACAATAATCTATGCAAACATGGGAATACACAGTCCATAATAATTACTAACAGGATGATTTTGGACAAGACTACAATCTTACTTCACCTCCCCACATAAAAAAAAAAGTAATTCCATCTGAATAGAGTTTAAAAAAACAATGATGAAAGCCAAAAAACCTTCCAATAAATGCTGAAACAATCTTTAGCTATATGTAAGGGAAGTGAATCACTTTGTGTGTCTGCGTGCGTGTGTGTGTGTGAGTGTCTGCGTGAGAGTGTGTGTGAGTGTGATTTCACAAAAGCATCATTTGTAATAGTAATTCACATATCATCAAAGACTGGAGACCTTTTTACTCTGTGTTTCATGGTTATGTAAGCCTTGTGGTGCTTTCTGAAATTACCTGATTCATTCTGTTGCTATGGGAACAAAGAAAATACACCCCCCCCCCATACACACACACATATGCATGATACATTTACAAATCTCTCTAGAATGGCTTCAGTCTAGGTAAAGAAACAAACACCCACAGTCCTAAATCTAAAAATCTGACTCTCCTTTACTTTAGCAGTGCAGCACTGCATTTTTACATCTGCAGCACTAACAGCGCCATGGCAACATGTTCTACATACACACTTCTACTCCTGTTAACCCTTCAATATTCACATGTGATGCACAGCACAGAATCACCCATTAAACATAACTGATAGGATGAGAGAAACAGTAAGTTAGTCATATAAAGATACAAGATATAAAGATATGAAGCCAACCAGGGTTACTGGACCAAGAGAGGTGAGAAGGAACTCTACTGGATACAGTGGGTGCAGGAAAGCCCCTGAACTGTCAGAGAGAGAGAGATCTGGATGAACACTATGATCTGCAGCTGAGATATGTAGACAGCTACCGCGGTATTTTACAGCCCAGTTCTCAGACCCCATGAGAAAATCCACATTTTTGTTTCCCACCTATTAGCAAAACTGTATAAAGTATTCACTGTTCCTGATTGCTTTGTACATGGGTACTAACAGCTAGTGCTGTTTGGGATTCCCTAAAGAGTTTACAGCAATAGGCGCAGATATTCTTCTCCCCAATGGCTTGGTTTGCACATTTGCCTCCTATTCATGGACATGCACATGGTCAGGGAACAGTTACTTGCTGTGATGCCAACGTGATGGAAGATATGGCAATATGGCGAAACATGTAGGCTGGAGTGTGGACTGGAGTAAGTGTGCAAAATGAACTTGTACAGAAACATAACTCAAAACAAGTGCAAATGAACAACTTTGACTTGAAAAGACACGACAGTAGGCACACACACATAGAAGAAGAAAAAAGTGTATACCCCATACTTGTATTATGAAAAAAACACTAACTTTGTATGATGAGAGATCAACTTTTAAACATCAGTTCATCAGCATGATATAGTTCAATTAAAAAAATGAACGGGTTATGATTAGAGTAAACTGAGACAAAGACAGGACTTCAAAATGTTCTAACACTAAGACTAAGGTGAGTTCTTTCATTTATTTTCTTTATTTCACAAATTTGTTGGAAAAATAACAAATAGGGTGATGAGGGTAGTTACAACAATCAGTAACTTATTGATACCAGGTGCAGAATGCACAGATGAACTCTACAACAGGTTTTTTTTTTTGTTTTGCTTCAAGACTTGTTTTAATAATAGGGATAGTCTCCACTTTGTCTTTTAACTAAACTCTTTGGTCACACTATCAAACAAGTCACATCTAATTTGCAGTCGTTTGGATTTGTTGCTTTATCATGTCACACCTAATTTGCACAGAACTGAGAAAACCCCATTCAGTTCAAATGTTGCCAATCATGCTGCTTTATTTTTTGACGTCACTGAAATTAGGGCTCTGTATCATGTATATACATTGAAAATTAATAGAAACCTGTCACTTTGTCCTTTGCTAGTGTAACCATAGGGTAAGAGCTTTACCATGCTGTCACAAAATAGGCAACACAATCTACTAAGGGCAAATTCTAGAAATTGAAATCAGTGACTACCATCGGAATATACAGTACTACCACATTATCAAAATAACGCACACAGGGTATATTTTTTAGACCAAATGTAATTACCATACGTATATTGCAACACATTTTCTGCAGTAGCACATATTCAGAAGCATGTAACTTAAGCAGACGTTACCAATATCTTTTCACTAGGTCACGTTTACTCTTTGAGACTCTTTGAAAATGGTGACTCACAAAGTCACTGAGTGTGTTCACTCTATCCATTCAGCGCCTTGTGATTTCCATGCAGTCACTTCATCTTCCCCAGCTGTCATGCCAGCGGCCCGGGATGGAACAGCTGGCTCTGAAATTTTAATGCACAGCAATTAAACCTTCACAATCGCTTAAGTGGGTTGGCATAGTGGCAATGGAGATGGAGGAGCTCTGGAATGAGCATGCGTGGGATGGAGGGACGACATCATATTGGATGAAACTGTGGAGACAATACATCAGTTATGAATAGATGAGGAATTTTGTGACCATTGTCCTCTTCAAATGCAGACTGAAGAAAATCTGCTGACATTTATTGAAAACGGACTATTTTAGTGAAAAAAAAAAAAATCAATTAAATAAACACTAACTATGATATTGACTTGTTATCTGTGTATTATGTGCTTGTGTACTAAAGCACTAAAGCCTGCTTCTGTCATTGCCTAAGATTGTTGAATATCTTTAGATTTTGGCCCATCTGCATTGGTATATGGTTATGTTTTCCAGGTAGAAAACAAGACACTTCTGTCAGTCGTTTTGTATAAGACTATCTGCCAAGTGCCATTTATGCAAATGGGAGTTTTATATAGTCCATTTGTCCTGGTATTTAAGTAAACATTTCAGGAAATCAGAAATTGAAAGTACTTAGGTAATTACAAATTATTACTGTACTTACAGTACATATAATTTTAGGTGAGTTGAAATTTACCTACTTATAATTAAAAATGAATGATTATGCTTTTACCCAATTACATTTCCCTGAAAACATCAATACATTTTAGTTCTTATGTTCTCTTAAGTACAAATCTCAAGGCTCTTAGTACAAATCTGCTGACTCAGCCAATTGTTTCCCCCTTTTGACCAGCTACAAATTTAACCGGTCACAGTTTTGTGCATTGCCACTTTATTTAAAACATCTAATCAAGTCAATACCAATTTTAATGAATACCACAACAAATCACCACATAGATAACCTAAAGCAGGGTTTACCTTCCTGCAGGTTTCATCTCCAACCAAAATCTAACACACCTGTTTTAGCTGATCAAGAGCTTCTTAAGCTTCTTAATGATTAGATGGTCAGGTGGGCACAATTATGGTTGGAGCTAAAGTCATCACGAAGGTAGATCTCCAGGAACAGGTTTGGTGACCATTGCCTTAAAGATTGCTTTGAATGGTGTGACTTGGACAACCTAAAATATTGCCCTTGCTGAAAACAGTTTATGCACAAGCTTTATTCATTCTTCATTGGATAACTTCATTTGAATACTAAATATTTAAGCTAAAACTCTACTAAAATCATAAAAGACCCTAATAATTTTACTGAAGATCTTTTCAACACACTTAATGGCACACTTATATAGCGCTTTTATCCAAAGCGCTTTACAATGTGTCTCATTCACACACACACACACACACCAATGGTAGCAGAGCTGCCATGCAAGGCGCTAACTTGCCATCAGGAGCAACTTGGGGTTCAGTGTCTTGCCCAAGGGCACTTCGGCATGTGGAGTCATGTGGGCCGGGAATCGAATCGCCAACCCTATGATTAGTGGCCAATCTGCTCTACCACCTGAGCCACAGCCACCCCCTTAGTGCTGGCTGACTTTATAGCATACAGTTGTGGAAGAGTAATAACTTTTAATCGCACACAGTCTAGTGTCACCCAGGAGAGGATGGGTTTCTCTCAAGGTTTCTTCCTTATGTCATCTGCAGTAGTATTTTTTCTCATCCCTGTTGCCTCAGGCTTGCTCATTAGGGATCTAAATCTATATCCAGATTTCTGTAAAGGTACTTTGTTAAAACTGCTATATAAATAAAATTTAATTGACTCGATTGAATTAAAAATTTTGTCTAATTTCATTAAAATTGTCATGTCATGTCAGTTGACTATGATTAAAAAAACAAAAAAACTGATCTGACTTATAAAAATGTTTAAATGAATTAATTTTTACATTTGAACACTTTTACTTTTGCTCAGGTATAATTGACAATTGACCTACTTTGAATTGAGTACAGTTTTGACATAATACCCAAATTTTCATTAAATATAATTTTCTGTATTTTATTTACTTTTGCTTCAGACAAATGGAGATTCTAGGTTCTTCCAGTTAAGCATGTTTTGCAATTCAAGCAATGTCTAACATAAGTAAAAGTAGCTGTGTCACACTTGCACAAATGTAGAATTGGATGAACCACAGAAAGAGTTCAACAACCCAGCCTCATCCGGCCAAGGATGCGCCCGGTCAATAGTCAGATGACCCTTATTAATATATAATGTATGATGAGGTAACTTGAGAACAGAGGCTTTGCAGAACATTCTTAACTGACTCTCAGTAGAAAATGGGGGTGGGGGGATGGGGCAAGCTCATTAGGGCAACAGTGATGGAGCAGAAAATTGAACTGGTTCTCCTGTTTGTTCAGCTGTCTGACCTGCAGTCTCCCAGGGGTTTTGGAGTGTTTTCACGACTGACAGAGGCTGAGCATTTTCAGGAAGCGGATGCGACACACATGTAGCTCAATGCTGTTGATCTGCTTTGTATGCTGTGGTTGGATAAATACTTGTACTTGGTGGTGTGAAGCAAACATGAACCTGTATTTGTAGCTTCTACATCTAAATATTTGGTGCTTGAATAAGTGTTAAAGAAGGCAAATCAATCAGACGTGCCTGAAATAGCAGGTAGAAAATTGAAAATCACACCAAAGGTCAAATAAATGTATAAGCAATGAACAGGAAATGTATCATTCTTGAACACCATCTGGCTTTCTAGTGAGCATGACCTCCAGGTCACATTGATTTTAGCCAGCTTTTTAGTCTGTGGGTTCTCCCCTGGGGCATGTAAATGCTATCCACTTAACATTAGCCTCATTGAACGGCACTCCCCTCAACTGTTGAGATAACATGAATACCTGTGAGTGCACCTTAAGTCCTATGCTAAAAGCACCACTAACCTGGGTTATAACATCATCATTGCCACTAGTGTATTGGCTAGACACTTTTATTATGGCAGGTAGCGTTCATTTCCCACTAAGTATGACATTGCTTTCTGGTGGAATCTAATGTGGCTCTCCTTCCAGTCAGCATTCGGTTACTCTGTTGGCTTCAATGCAGTTCAGTACACTGGCTAAGCACTCAGCTTGTATTAGACAACCTGGAGTCCTGTTTCTGCTTTCTTCTTCAGAACTCAAAAGTGATCTTTAACCACCCATTACCTGTTATTGGATCAATTTAATTCAACAAATGCATTTTCTCACATGTAAATATACAGAATTATTGCTAGGAGCTTCCATCGACTGTGCTCCCCATTTATGAAACTGACAGTTGCTAGTCAACACATATTAAAAGAATATTCAAGGTATGATGAGCAATATGTAATTATCTGCTGTCATCCTCATAGTCTCCTTAGTAGGAGACAGCAGTGTTATGAATAGAAATACTTCATTAAGCATTAGCTTGTCTGTCACAGTTGCTGAGTACCAGGCAAGAGATTTAGGCTCATGCTACTACATTTCACTATAATCACATATTTGTAACTAGTAACCTATTTTGTGCGTTTTTAGCATCAGACAGCTTCATGTAGTTAAATTCCTAACAAATTTAAACTTTAACACATGGCAGCAAGAATGAAACGAGAGTAATACCCATCACTGTAATCATCTTAGCTAACATTTGAGAGTTTATAAACAAAGCTTTTGGTTGTTAACCTTAGCGAATGTTTTCCCACATTCCTTGGTGAAAGAGACACTAATTTATCATCAGTAAATAAAATCAGTGTTTGATTTGAGATCTTTTTCAATCACGACGGTCAGCTGAGGCAGACACAGATAGAGAATCAAAAGCACGGACAAGCAAAGATAAGATGAAGAACCACAGTGTCATGTCTGGGAACTACACTTCCCAGAACTCAGTGTGGCCTACAAACATGGCAGCTGAGAACTCCAAAACACACTCACATTCACACTCACCTGATTACTAAATACACACACCTTCACTTCAGAGGCCTATGAGGGCATAAATCAGCCCCATAAGCAACACACAAGCTTTATCAGTACTGCTGCATCCTGTCAAGATCTCCTTGACTTCAAGAAGGACGGATACATCCACTGGATCCTCGCCATCAGCACCACGGACAACCAGGATCTTAAGGATGTGTTGAGTGGCGTCACTGCGGCCGTCCTCCAGGCAATCTTCAAAAAATTCGGGCAGCCGTGGCTCAGGTGGTAAAGCGGGTTGTCCACTAATTGCAGGGTTGGCGGTTCCATCCCCCGCCCACATTCCTCCACATGCCGAAGTGTCCTTGGACAAGACCCTGAACCCCAGGTTGCTCCCGACAGCAGGCTAGCATTGGGGTGTGAGTGTGTGTGAATGGGTGAATGAGAAGCAATGTAAAGCGCTTTGTAGAACCGTTAAAAGGCGCTATATAAGTGCAGGCCATTTACCATTTAATTAGCTCACTTCACTTCACTTTTAGCTAACTTACCAAATTATAAAATACAAGGAGGTAACATTATCAGTTAAAAACAATGGCACTGTCACATACCACCAACACTGCACAAAAATTTAATTCTTCCTCTTTAGTTACATCGTAACGGTGAATACATACAATAATAAAACACCTACATTTATTTCCGCTCTCTATTATTTGGAATGTAAAGTGCACTCAACATTTATGTGTAAAATCTAAGTGTAAAAAAAGAATACTGGTGGTTACATTAATATGTAAGTAATGGGTGGAGTCATGTAGGATGATGAAGTGATTTGCTCCCAGAATGTATGTGCAACGTGAGCATTAAAGATGCAAGTTCTGTTGTTCCTGACTTGGTATTCTCGACTCTTCTTTAGTGTCCACTGTCATAATGAATGATAAAAGGAAGACATGACAAAGTGGCGATAAGGATTTCTGAAAGGACCTGTGTGTGTGTGAATCGCAAAATGTGAGATTAGGGCATGAAACGGTGTGTGAACTCTGCGTGATCTCAATGCTTGTGAATTGATACGCAAGACGATATGGCTGGCATTATAGGAAATATCAGCCAATTCGACAAAAATATCAAACAATGGACCTCATATATGGAGCGGTTTGAATCTGAGGTGAAGCCATTCAAAAAAGACTGTTACATGTAAATGAAAGTAATCTCACATTGCAGAAAGCCACTGAAATAAGTGTAAGCATGGAACTTGCTACTAAAGAAGTGAAGCAGTTCAGTAGCTCAGGAAAAGTGCATAAATTGGCAGCTGACACAAACACATTCACAAATAAATGTGGCAAAGCACCTAAGAATGCAACATGTTATAGATGTGGCAAAGTTGGACATCTTGCATCTGAGTGTTGGGGTAAAGAGTTGCAGTGTCGTAGATGTGGGGAAAAGGCCATGTA
>JANDJT010000164.1:6597611-6600111 GCA_024331685.1 Stegophilus panzeri
GTCTAAATGTTCTAGCATGCAACTATACTTCAGGACCAAAGTGGGTACCAGCTACTGTGATCACTCAAACCGACCCAGTGTCATACACTGTACAAACATCTGACAATGTTATCTGGAAAAGACACTTGGATCAACTGTTTGGATTTGTCGTGGAAGCTGAGTGTTCTGTTGCCATACCTACTACTTGTTTAGACTCTCCAGTGTTTCCAGAAGTGAGCGTGGACACACCACTTACACCAGTGGAAGGAGAGACTGAAAACATTAATCAGATACAAAACCGAGAGAAACAACTCAAACAGGGCTCCAGTATAACTGTTTCAGAGTCCATCTCAAGTGCAGAACGCTGTTATATCACTAGGGAACGACGTCCACCTACAAGACTCAGTTTTATATATATATATATATATATATATATATATGTGTGTGTGTGTGTGTGTGTGTGTGTGTGTGTGTGTGACTTTCATTGTTCTTTCAAGTTCTTTATTTTGATTCAGTTCAGTAATTGATTTGAATTATTTCGTGTTAACAAGAAAAAAAGAGAGGACATTCTGTTTTTTTTTTTTTTGTGGGGGGGCGAGGAGAGTTATGTATGAATAATATACTGATGGTTACTTTAATATGTAAGTAATGGGTGGAGTCATGTAGGATGATGAAGTGATTTCCACCCAGAATGTGTGTGTGCAATGTGAGCATTAAAGACACAAGTTCTGTTGTTCCTGACTTGGTATTCTCGACTCTTCTTTAGTGTCCACTGTCATAATGAATGATAAAAGGAAGACATGACAATAATCAATTGCACTAATATACTACATGTTCAACAAGCAGCAGTACAGCAGCCATTTCAAAAAGTGGTAATGCTAGTGTCTACACTGGGATTGTAAATTATAACCATAGCAAGCTGTGTTTGATTCTTTTGACTTTTTTATTTCTTCATCCCATTTTTCTGTTATTCACTTTGAGAAAACAAAATACGAAACATAAAGTTCATTTTAAAAAAGAGAGAGACGGGTAAATGATCGATTGGAACACACTGCATTCTTCCCACAATGCACCTGGGCAAACACCAGGTGTACTTTCACATTACCATACTTATATACTGCCAGTTCTGCTTATTGGATAGTATTGGTTGGTATGAAAAGGGCTCTATTAGATTAAATTAAGTGTTGGTTATTTCTTTAAATAAAAGTAAAATCTAGTCATATTTTGGAATAATTAAATAAAAGAAATAATCATATTACAAAATACTAGTACATCCTATAATAATGAGATTATCCATGGTTCGTTACTTGAAGATTTTCAACACAAGGGGCGCTAGTGCCACCTGGTGGTCAAAAGGTGCATATAGTATCCTAGTCTACTTCTAGTGGATGCTGCAGCGGGGTTTTGGGTTGGATGGGTTCTCTGTCATGGTAGGAGATGAATGTCCCGATACGTTTATCTTCCTCTTTCTCATTGACCATTCCCTAGAGGAACAGACACGTGTAATAAAGTTTAAAATATGATGCAGCGTGAACCATTTCAAAAACATGCCATATAACAAATCATCAATAGACCACACTCTCCCCTCTCTGTAACCCCCCCCCCCCCCCCCCCCCCCCCCCCCCCATTTAAATACCTAGTTTCATGCAAATATGCCCTTCCACATAGCCAATCAATAGTTAACCCACTGTCTAAGTATATATTCTGCCTTTCTTGGAATAAATGAGATCTTGCCATTTGAACTTTGCTTGTCTGTGTGTTATTTGGCAAACTCTCCCAAGCTTGGTGTGGGAAGCAGTCTTCTTTGTTTCTTTCACTTTTATATGCCATATGATAAGCTGCAACTAAATGTCAAGCCTATTTAAGAGACCTCAAAGGCAAATAAACATTATATCCAGGTCAAAAGTTATTTTTTATTTCTAAATATTTACTTGATATGATGCTCTAATGATGTCTTTTCTTATTCTGTATTGTTTACATAGAACTTCAACAGAACACAAGGATAACTGACAAAATCATATTTACCAATTAATATTCACCAATACATGAGAATGGATTCATTATCTAAAGAATATACCTCTCTCTCTCTCTCTCTCTCTCTCTCTCTCTCTCACACACACACACACACACTCATGAATATATGTACACATATGTTCATTTAAATCAATATTTTTGAGATATTTTGAATTTTGAATTGAATACATTTTTTAACCCAAACACTGCAGGAATGAGAACAAGCAACATATCATCTCTATATAATTACAATAATGTATCATTTAAAAAGAAAAAAAAAGGTCTTTCATATAAACTGTCATTTAAATAGTTTCATATCAACCTAGATATATGTGTGAGGCTAATTCATGTCTTCTCTATATAAATGTATTCTCTACAGGCTTTGACCAGTTTTGTGTTTGATTAATTAGGACATCAAACTGATGTAAAAATGGCCTGAATCTACCAGAAAGAATTAATGGCATTAATTGATTGGGACAAGTGTGCACCATTTACTGAAGTGTATTTA
>JANDJT010000164.1:6602611-6609726 GCA_024331685.1 Stegophilus panzeri
TGGATACAGAATAGAAGGCTGAAATACACCCATGAGAGAAAACTGGAGTGTCCCAACATTACCTGCTGCACCACCATGCAATGCTAGGACTACTTGTTAATGTGACATGTTGATGTGACTATAACTCTAAGTAACAGAAGACCTACAGTTGCCAGTTTCTGTACAGCATCATCAGAGGCCCCCAGTGAAGCCAAGCCTAACTCCTGAGAGAACTGAGCGAAACTTGGTTCTGCCAGCAAGGGCACATGACCAAGCAGCTCATGACATGTGTCCCTGTAACACAAAATACCACAACAAAAATAAAGTGATAATAAAGCACAGCATGATGGTCAAGGCTGATGCTTAAGTAAAATCTAGTATAGTTGAAGATTACAGAAAAATAATTTGAAATGCATTCAAGTCTTATTAATCTTCAAGTCTTATTAATCTTCAAAGAATGATGCTACATAAAATAAACAGAAATCGCATACATCAAGCCAACATCAATAAGACAAACAATAGGCACACTGACAGCTGCTTATTGTGTTGATGAGATGACATGGTGAGAAGGTTGTAGAGACAAACAGCACCTGGTGATGTGTTTGTTGTTTCAGACCAAGGACAAACCACCAGACCAGAGAGTTGATGTATGATGTATGATGTCATACTCACGGCTCAGGTGTGTAGAGTGGATGAGAACTGTGACGAATGTACTGAGTACAGTGGAACACACGAAATGCCAGACCTGCCAGGAAATCACGGGGTGACAAATATCCAGCTACGGGGCGAATTATAAAGCCTGTTTGCTCTACAAAAAAAACACATGCACATAGACATGAAATAGCATACACCCACCCACCACACACACACACACATGCACAGTTATACAGTATCAAGATTCATGTACACTTTTAGGGGAAAACAACATTTCTCACATTTCTTTGAAGCTTAAAGGTCATTAGCTTTTCACAATAGAGTCTATGCACATGATAAAACACAGATATAAATTTGGAGAGGACTGAGGACATAACATTCCTCCTATCCTGTTCTTTCTTTCTTTCTTTCTTTCTTTCTTTCTTCATCTGCAGTAATTGCATTTTCCTTTTATGTGTCAGCGCTTTATGATGGGCAAAAGGAGGAACTACAACATAAATTTGATGCCAGTCAATCAGAGGATGCAACACACACACATTTGCACCTAGGAGCAGTTTAGAGTCACCAATATACTTAACTGCATGTTTTTGGGAGGTAGGAGGGAACCAGAGAACCTAGAGGAAACCTATGTGGATTCAAGGAGAACATGCAAAACTCCACACAGCCAGTAATCTATAGGTTTAGGAATGAACCAGATACTCAAAAGCCTGGCAATTATGTCTGTTTAAATTGTTCCTGTTTTTCACTTTTTCGATATGTTGTTTTGATGCTTTGTTTTGATTGTTTTAAAGTTTTTTAATGTATCTTAAGTCTATTAAATGTCCTGAAGTGTTTCATTTCTGTCAATTTGTAAACCAAAATTTACCATTTTTAATGCATTAATGAATGACACATTATAGTATTTACCATTTATAGTTATATTTAACGTTGTGAATCGTACACAAGTTAGTTCTTGTTATCAGTTATGTTTGCAGCTATAAACAACTGTTCTCTTACCAGCGTCTCTTTAATTCAGTATGTAAGTTAAAAAGACAAAAAAACAACAACAAAACAGCTTGTCATGTTACAAGGAAAGCTGGAAACTGCAAAGTCTTCTGTACTGAAGACATTCCCATGGCGGAAAACTAACTGACCATCATAAAACGCTAACACTGGAGACTCCTTCCATAAATAAACATCTCCTAACAGAAAGCTTCACCATATCTATGATTAGACGTTTTTCTTTGTTAACTAGCATCACATTATTTTTTCAAATCCATTTATTATTAGGCTTAGATTGGCAGCTGTGAAGGGCAGATGTGGCTCAGATGGTAGAGCGGGTTGTCCACTAATCGTAGGGTTGGCGGTTCGATTCCCGGCCCGCAGGACTCCACATCCGAAGTGTCCTTGTGCAAGACACTGAACCCCAAGTTGCTCCCGATGGCAAGTTAGCGCCTTGCATGGCAGCTCTGCTACCACTGGTGTGTGAGTGTGTGTGAATGGGTGAATGAGACACAGTGTAAAGCGCTTTGGATAAAAGCTCTATATAAGTGCACCATTTACCATTTAGATTATACAATGTGTGCCATTCTCTGAAATGAGTGGTTACTATAGAAACGATAACGTATTAGATCGAGGACATTAATATAAACCTGTGTTTTGAATTACAGCCCGAACTACTGTCAGAGCTGCTGCTAAAGAAAAATAATAAATAATAACATAAAAAAATTAAACCGATTTTAATTCAGTCGGATTTGAGAATTCAACAGATTCATGGTCTGTATTGTAATTTTTTTTTATTATTGTATTGTAATCTCCAAACTGTCAGCTGAAATATTATGCAGAATTGATGATGAGGGAATCCCCGTCTTACCTCTGAGAAAGCGGGATACGTCCTCCAGCTGAGGGATGTTGTCTTCTCTGTAGCCGCAGTGCTGTGTGAGCAGAGGCAGGTTACGCAGGTACTCTCTACACGCGTGTGTAGGGTAGAGCTTATTCAGCTCTCTGAACACCACGCCCCACGTCCTCACCTCCTCCTCTGTGAATTCCACACGTGGGATCGGGTCTCCACTTCAGGTCGGGTTGGGAGCGAGCAAGAAATGAACGTGAAACAGAAAAAAAGGCTGAGTGATATACAGTATAGTTTGATTACTTTACAGATTATGGAAAGTAATATGGAAATATGAAAAACTGTGACCTACTGTTTGTAGTTCATTGCAAGGTCAGCAAAGTACGTCCTTCTCTTACGGTAGACACTGTCTTTAAATCCCTGAGACAAGATCAGATAAATATGGCTGTCATATTCCGAGCTCTAAGGCTTGCAGGTATAATGGAATTGATGAAGCAAGCAGGGCTGTTATGAAAGCATTCGGGGGGGGGGGCACTCACAGGATGATCAGCGTCCAAGTCGGAACCGTACATCAGAACACGATTAGCACACTTGTCAAGATCTGAGATCTTTTTGGGGAACCAGGGCTCTTCTGAGATAGCTACAAAAATCAGTAACAGGTAAAACTGCATCATATAGAAGCTCTGTTAAACCATGAGGTATTAATGCTTGTGTAAAAAGAAGAGACTTATACCATCTTCAGGTGTGCTCTGTCTGTCCTGTAAGTCCATGGTGATGATGTTTGCTTGTTTTCTCAGAAGCTGAATGATTTTGTTTAGCGTCTCTCTCTCACTGTCACAGTCAACCAACACCTCCAGCTCAGAGTTACGCCGCCTGGACTTCCGGGACTCAATGTGCAAAAGGTTGATATGGTGTTCCTGGTTGGGAATGTTAGATGAATGGGAAAAGGAACAAATGCAACAATCGGAAACTCTACCTAGCTCTAAAGGTCTTATCTTGTTACTGTCAATTTATTTCAGAAGAACTGCACATAAGTGTACTGCACATGCTCAGAAAAAAGGATACTAAACTGTACCATTCCTTGTCACTGGGGTGGTATTATCAAGAATACACCATTTGTATATTTAATATGTATCATTTATCTAGAAAGGTACATAGCACGTTAAAGCTTTAATTATGGAGCACATATATAAATATTTTCTAAAGGTATACTATATCCACATTTCCAGGTGACAGACACATAAGATAAGAGTACCACCCCACCAACAATGTACTGAGAGTAAATACTATGAATTATTTTCAGAGAAAATGTGAAATTAGCAGATCTTAGCTAAGAGAAAAAAAACAATTATGTATACCTGAAAAAGTTTTAATGCCTTTACAAGGTTACCGACTTCATTCTTCAGAGAGAAGACAATTGCTGCATGTTCTCTTTTGGAGGACAGGGAATCGTCTTGGTTCTCGTTAGGATGATTAAATGTGGATTTATTCATCTTTAGACAAAAGGACACAACACAGCAGGGAAGTTTATTACCATAATACAGTTCCAAATAAGAAATCATTGACATTTATATAATGATACATACATCTCTCTACTTAGTTACAGCCTTTCATTATAAGCTGTTAATTGTGAAACTCCAGACATAGTGGTACCATTACATAAATAATTCAACATGTTTTATGACTTATGTTTATGTTGGCACTGTTCAGCAGTGTAACAATGTAACATCCCTGGACAAAATGACATAAATTTCGTCAAGGCTGACAACAAAACAGCCTGCTGTGACAATAATAAATGTGCACTGGTGGGGATAATAAACTATATACAAGTACTACATCGCTCTACTGACAACATTTCTGAATATTTGTGTTTTTCTGTTTTTAGCATTTACATTATTTACTTATTTATTCATTTTGAAACCACTTACTCTTAAATAATATTCCGCTGCATTTATCTGACACACCACTACTTTGGTGATACAATTTCAAAGTCTGGAGAAATTGCAAGTGAAAATATGATTCCGTATTGAATAATTTTGATACATAACTAAATCTTTTTAATTATTCTAGTGATTTTACTTGAAATAATGCAGGGTTGAATGTATGCAGAATGTGGTCGTATGCTCAAGTTTCAAATATTATATGCAAATATCCAGGTTCTCGAAGTAAAATTTAAGTTTCTTTTTGGTGTAGATTCCAATGTTCACTTGGATCAGAGAACTATTGATTCAGTTTAAAACCCTGTATATAGGCACGTGGAAGGAAGTTCAGCACTGTGTTGTGGACAGCGATCTCAATCGAATCAGAGGTCTAAGTTTGGTCCACATTCCATGACCATTATACCTTGGTTCATTCAATTTCACTAAGTAGCTAAGTCTCTCTTTCTAGATCCTATTAAAGACAAGATGTGTAATTTGTTGTCTGTTTGTTAAATGGTTGTATTAGGTCAATAGTGTTATTTTAATAATTTAATAATAATTTAATAATAGAATAATAAAATATATATATATATACATGACAAATCCACTAACCTCATAGTTGTGTTGATTTTCTACGTGATATTTATGAATGGAGTCAAAAGAGCGTCCTCGGCGTGGTCCGTTTGTCTTAGTCGAAAACATGCCATCTAACACTGAGAGCGGCGCGTAAACGCGTGACCGAGATGGCGCGTGTCTTCAGGACTTCAGCGCGACGCGGTATTTATCGAGCGCGCGGGACTGGATGGGGGCATGTGCGCGCATGCGCGAGCACGCCGGTTTCGCGAGACTCACCCCGTGTGCTGATTAAAGAACTGGGAAAGAACATGGAAAATAATGATCAAGAGTGGTGTAGGCTGATTAACCCGACACGGTACTCATTATAATAATAAGGTAATAAAATGTTTCTTTGGAAAATGCGTTTACATAAACCTTTATAGTTTAACACCTGAAGATGGTGGCTGTTTGATTTATTTTTGTACTCCTCTGCAACGCCTATTTAAATAATGACTCTTAGAAGAAAAACAAACATTTTCCTCCTTACTGAGCTACACAAGAACAGCCATAAGATATACATTTCCATTAGTTAGTAAAATACCTAGGGCAAATAACACAAGCAGCACATGCTGATATAATTAATGAAATATAGTGCTTGGAAAACTGTACTTGGCTGATATGATCATTATAAACCTGAGCAGGGTGACTTAATGCCATTTTCCTTCAAGAAAAGTCCCTTATGTTGGATGAAATTTCATTTTTTATTTGTATGCCTAATTATACGAACGTGAACTTAGACGTGTTTAAATTTCCACCTTGTGTATAAGCTTCTTTCTTATTAATAAAACAAATACCCCGAAACTTGATACATTATAAAATTCTCAGTGTTGACTATCTATATGTGAAGGAAAAATGTTTATATCATATACTAAAAGCTAAAACTTACTAAAACTATTATAATGACATGAAATTTGGGACACGTATTTTTATTGGTTTAGGTCTTTGTCATGCTAAGTTACACAGAAATAAAACGGTTTGTAGCACACTTATTCATGGCATTAATAAATCAAATTTCAATAACCGGATATAACCGGATATGAAGAAATCCTGTCCATCATCATCATCATCAAAACATTCATCATCAACATATTATATTATTGTATGAACACTGGACTACATAAAATTTCTACATATTAAGATATTCCTTCTGAATTGAGGCCATGGAGGAGGACATGAAGGCACTTTACCAACCAACACACACATTGACAGACCTTGGCATTAGTTAGCAGGTAAATTTATTTTATTGTGGTCATGTCTCCTCACTGTTTTTCAATGGCGTGGTGTGGATCAGTGAACTTCACCAGTGACCTCGCCGGACAAAATGCCTGCTGAAAGACTGATGGCAAAAAAAGCACATAACCAAACAGGCCCACAAGCTGTAATGAGGTTATGGTGAAGGACAGGTATTTGCTTGTCACACTTTACAGGAAACCCCCTATCAAACCTGCCGAGAAATAAATTCAGATCGAGTCCTGCTCATCTAAGTTGTTCCAGTGGGCGAAGGTGGAAAGTAATTAAAGCACGCTTTAATGTATTAATAATAATAATAATGATCTGGTAGTTGTGAGCAATGGCATTTTACGAGCTCACCCCTGCAGTAATCAAGCCAAAAGTGTGCTATAATGAGTCGCTGTTGTAAACCCATGGCTTATATTTTATTCCAACATTCCCACACTACCACTCCTTCCTAATGCTCCAATGTCTCTGCTTCATTGATGTGAAACACCTACAGGGCTGGAAATAGAGCATGTTTGCACCTGATTATTAGGGGAATAACAGCCAATTTATAAGGGTTTCCTCAGAATATGACAAACAAAATCCCCAAATTTTATAACGTTAATAATGTAATGTAATGCAAAGCAATGTGATCTAATATTATAGGCCTATTTAGGCTACCAAGAATCTAATATATACTCACTAACTGTATAAGAGTCAACTTCATACAAATAATTTCATCCAGATCCATCGTCTTCATTGTTTATATTTGTGTCTGAAACAAAAACATGCCTTAAAGATCATACATCATTAAATCGGGTGCAAATATTTCACACACACACACACACACACACACACACACACACACACACACATATATATATATATATATATATATATATATA
>JANDJT010000164.1:6627348-6648934 GCA_024331685.1 Stegophilus panzeri
AAAGCTGCTTTGAGACAATGTCTATTGTAAAAAGCGCTATACAAATAAAATTGAATTGAATTGAATTGAATTGAATGCCATATAAATTAGGGATTTTATTAACAGTTTAAACTCCTAGAATATCCTTTATTATAGGATTTACTGTAGTTACTGAATGATTTATAGTAGTAACTGAATAATATTCTTCAGGAGGAAATAATCAGAGAGGGGTTTAGGGGTAAGAAATGTCAATGATTAAACGTTTTTGGTGTGTTTAAAGAAAACTTGCTAATTTGCTGATTTGTGCATGTGCTGCATTCTCCTGGAGTGTCCATAGATGGCAGAAGAGTTCAGTGTGAGGAATAAGAACTGCAAGGAGGTCTGCTGGTCCTTTCGGTCCTTTGGCTCCAGGTTACTGGTGTTCACTGAAAAACTTCCACCGTTTGATCTGTTAAAAGGACGTCTGCTGCCCAGACTGATTAGTGTTACTACACCATGTTAAAATATCTGCGCTTAGCCACTCAGGTCTGTACTTTCACATTTGAAACGAGGTACTTTTTAGATTTCTAAATACTTTTGAATACTTGAGTGATAAGTGTAGAACACAATTACAATCACAAAGGTTTTGCTGACTAAGATAACATTCAGTTTCATTCAGTCACCCAGTGTTCAGTTCAGTCAGGAGTCATCAACTGGTGTACTGCAGACCCAGCAAATAGTTCAATGGATTAAACTGAGTACTTGAAAAATACTGGAGCAGAACCGATCAGTGTATGAAAAACAAAATAAAACTGGCTGAGGTTCAGTGACTTTAGTTTTCTTAACATGAATCAAATATGCTTCTCCTCTGTTGTGGCTAATCCAATACATGCATTCATGTAAATAATTAGCTGAAGGCAGCTCATCACTCCAGAGACTAGTTACAGCACTAGAGACATTATGTCAGAAAGGGAACTTTCAAATCTGATGTCTCATCTATTTGGACTCTGTGGTGCTAGACAAAAGTGGTAATGTGAATTGCCTCTATGAAACAAAACATAACCACTTCAAATCATCTAATTTATAGCCATAAACTAATCATTAATAGTTAAGCATTAAAAGGATTTCAGTCAGGATTAGCTGCATATCTGGAGCTTTGTAAGTAAGGAATTTAATGTCACTGGACATTCATAATTTATTTTGAAAACCCCTGGCCTAGATATGACATTCACAGTACTACAGTATGTACAAGGTCAAACATGTAAAAGAACAAACCAAAAAAAATAAAATAACATACCATACACTACTATATTAGTTAGCAAAATATTAAACACTAACTATATGCCAATGAAACAGCTTTTTTTTTTTTTTTTTTTTTTTGCAAAGCCACCTACTCTTACACTAAGATCAACTACATCCTGAATTCATTCCCTGATTTTTTTTTTTATTATGTGACCTAAATTGGTGTGTTTATACATTCTCATGGCCCGAGTGTATGTGGGGTAATGTGCAGTTTCCTGTCTATGTGGACATGAGGATGTGACTCACATGTCTGATGGGCCTCTCCTCCTGAAGGAACATGGGACTGGCCTGGCTCAGCTCCACCGAGGCTGTCGTCACCAGCTCCAGTGTTTTAAACTTCAGCTGGACATGACAGGAAAAACACACAGTCAATTCTATGGGATATACTTTTTCTGATGAGATATACAGGGAAGAAAATCAGGAAGAAAGCATTGAAAGCAAAGAAGATAAAAGCAAAGATATGGAGTCTTCCTAATAGACAGTTCTATACACGTGTGGGTTTTTTTTTCTCTTGTTTCTAGACAATTCTGAGTGATTACAAAAAAAGTCCTACTACTAAAGTGTTGTTTCATACAAAGTGCTTCTAGGTTTACAGACCAGACCCCTATATAACTGAATGATAGGTTCCACTTACTTCATGGAGAGAGTCAACACGCAGAAATCCACTGATTCTCACGCTGACTTCTCTATAGGAGCTTAAATTCACATTGCATTGAATCGGCACAGCCAGGGAGTTGGTATAATTCTACACACACACAAACACACACACACACACACACACACACACACACACACAGTTCACAAACACCCTTACTTGCAAATCAACTTCAGCTGCTTGTGGCAAGATTATGGTTGGTCAAAAACCCACTTCTCTGTCATGACGAGACACACTTCATTACAAAACCCCTTCCAGTGATATTAAGGCATTGTTAATTTAATGAATCCGGTTAATAACACTGGTTAAAGATTATTGTGCCAACATTTTAAAGGATAAACCACTGTACTGGAGACTTTCTGTCTTACATAAAGCAAGCAATTTGGCATGCTAGATGACCAAACGTTCAATCTGCTTGCCACAAATGCTGATTAAATAGCACTAGATAGGCTTTTAAATCTTGTGACATCACAAGATAGGCTTTTAAAAATCCAGCAAAGCACCAAAGGCAGCAGTATAAAAAGATCAGTGTGGTTTTAGATGCACTGTGTGATATTAATCACAGAATTACAGCACGAGATAAGATGAAACAGCGTTACCAGGCGAGAGACACGACTCAGGTCCTCTGGTGATGCTCGACTGTGCGCTATGTGTTGAGGGGGAATGCAGTGAGTCCCATCTACCTAAAGACAGAACAAAACTTATCACTTCACCAGAATAGGCATACTGTATGTTATTTTAGTTTGAATTATTTCATGGCCAAACAGCAAATGAAATCAGTAATAACATAAAGTAAGATAGTGGCAATATACAGTATAACACAGTGGTGGACAATTTATAAATGTATTAGCAAGCCCACTGGGCAAGTAAAATCTCTTGCCCAGCATGTTTTTGTTGCCCAGAAACCTAACTGACTAGACTAAAAAATCGGTAGCTAATGTAATGAAAGAATTGACAAACCAGTTAGCTAGTTAAGTGCATTAATATACTAGACTAAGGGAAATGAACAAGTATATGATCTTTATCCTGTTTTAACTAATTTGCTAATGTAGCACAACATGTTTGCAGTCTTGACAAAAAAAAAATCAGCTAAAAGTCATTGGCTAAAGTTTGAGTTATGAGATGTGGTGTTCTGTACTCGCATCACACATATGTAAAATATAGTCTGGCTAGCGTCTTTATGTCGACATGTTTAACCTTATAGCAGAGTTTTATGACAGGTTTGTGTTACACTTTATGTTGCTTGGTGATTTTTATTTATTTTTTTGGCTTTTCAACATTTTCTTCCCAATTTGGTCACCTGCCAAATCCAGCTTAACACCGAGCTCTCCTTTATCAGGTGAGACTGCATAAAAACAGGCATGATTCTGTAAAGGAAATCACTGCATGGGCTCAGAAACACCTCCAGAACTCACTGTCTGTGAACACAGTTCGCCGTGCCATCCACAAATGCTGGTTAAAGCTCTATCATGCAAAGAAGAAGCCATATGTGAACATGATCCAGAAACACTGCTGTCTTCTCTGGGCCAAAGCTCATTTAATATGGACTGAGGCAAAGTCTAAAACTGTTCTGTGGTCAGGCGAATCGAAATTTGAAATTCTTTTTGGAAACCATGGATGCCGTGTCCACTAAACTAAAGAGGACTAAAGAGGAGAGGGACCATCCGGCTTCTTTTTTTTTTTTTTTATCAGCGCTCAGTTCAAAAGCCAGCATGGTATGGGGTGCATTAGTGCCGATGGACTGGGCAGCGTGCACATCTGGAAAGGCAACATCAACGCTGAAAGGCATATACAGGTTTTAGAGGAATATATGCTTCCATCCAGATTCCATCCCATCTTTAATTCTGAGAGACTCTACCTGCTCTTTTTTTTTATACCCAATCGTGTTACTGACCTGTTGCCAATTAACCTAATTAGTTACAAAATGTTCCTCCAGCTGTTTCTTTTTAGTAACACTTACTTTTCCAGCCTTTTGTTGCCCCTTCCCAACTTTTTTGAGACGTGTTACGACCATCAAATTCAATCTTTTTTCTTAAAACGGTACATTTCCTCAGTTTAAACGTTTGATTTGTTTTCTATGTTCTATTGTGAATAACATATGGGTTTATGAGATTTGCAAATCAATGCCTTTTGTTTTAATTTACATTTATTTACATTTTACACAGCATCCCAACTTTTTTGGAATTGGGTTTGTAGGAATCAAAAAGCTAATAGCCTGGACACAACATCTGCTTGTCCTGGGCTCCTGCACTGCTTTTTTATCCACCCCTGTTACCCATTACTTTGACCTTGAATGCATTTGGTAGAAAAAAAAAAAACTGAACATATTCTCAGAAAGCCCCACTGGTGACTTTATACCTCTCATGTTTACATTTAAATTCCTTTTGGGATCTTTCTGCATTCCTTAAGACTAATGGTCTGATAATTCTTCAGCTTGCTATATATTTCTCACCTGGTCTATGTGAAAGTGTTGGATCTGTAGGAAGCGATTTCCATTTTTTGTCACTTCTGGGATCATAATGTTGAGCTGTAGATTTCTTATCGGGAAGTAGCCCAGGTTCTGGATCTGAACAGCACAGAATTTTTTGAATCAGAACAGACGATTTTTTCCCCTCATTTTACCTAATCTCACTTTGTCTGTAGTAATCTGAGAAAGAGCTGGGTGAGATGGGCTCACTTGGAAAGTAAAGTTGAACGGTGGACGGAGGTTTTCTGCCTTCTCCAGAGCAAGGTTGGCTTTGATCTCCCAGTGCAATGGATTGGAATCTCTACAGAGACAAACAGATACAATTTAATTTCTCATACAGGCCACTTGGTATTGATTTAGATTTACAGATGAACACACACATACACACAGTCTGACTGACCTTGTGAAGAGCAAGTCAGCCTCATATCTCAGCATGTAGAAGATGTCGTTAGTGTTGTCTTGTAAAGCTACTTCTTCTCCATCACTGTAGAGAGACAATAATGAGGAATAAGAAGTGCTCAAGTTACTCTTCCCTTCTCTGTTAATATTCATTATTTTCACATTTCTCCAAAGTACGGATGCTTGTTCGTGACCAGTTTGGATACGTTCGTTCACAGTTACAGCCATTACTACAGACCGGGAGTGATGCCAGACTGAGATGTTTTAGCAAAACAGGCTCTGGGAACAGGCAAGTGACACTTAGTCACATATGGAAATTCTTTAAGTTTTTAAGGTTTGTCACAATGATGTGGGAGAAGCCTTTCTCTCCCTCTCCCTCTCTCTCTCTCTCTCACTCTCAAACAAGTCTTCCTATATTGCCCGCGTTAGTAAAATTTTAAAGAACGTGATGCTTTGATTCTTTCTGAATTTTTTATGTTTCAAGCTTTCTAAGATAATTATACTTGGAATCTTTTTTGAAAGGGAAATGTTCTGTTGTAGGGTTTTATACAAAACATTTAAAGGGCGCCCCAGAGGGACAAACTGAAAAAAAAATTGTTTAGGGTGGTAGAGCTAGGTTGTTTGTTTTTTTTTACTCTTATGAATGCATGATACTATGGGTTTTCTAGCATAGCATCTGATTCCCTACTGACAGCCATCATCAATTTACTCTTAAAAAACAAAATTAAATATAGAATCATGGCTGTCAAGAGATCACATGCTAAGAAAACCCACAAGAAACAAAGAGTTCCATCTACAAGCCTAATGTTTCTTTGAAGAAACCAATTGAAGTCCCAAGTAGAACCCGTTAAGAAAGCTAACCCTTTTTTCCCTAAGAATAAAGGATTGAAATCCTTGTGTTCAGTAACTGTACACCAGTCATCCATCTGTATTTGCAGGCAATGCTTAATTTTTCTGCTGTGATCTGTGATGCAAAATAGACACAACAGTTCATAGGAAGATGAAGAAGAAAGCGCTGACAAATGCTCAAAGCTTCAGACCACACAATTGTAATTTGGAAAAGGCTATAAATAGCAAAGTCTCATTTTAGAGGAACTGATTGCAAAGGTCTTGGACATGTTTTGGGGGGTCTTGGGCAATTCTAGAAGAGTATGATTCATAATGATGTCAGATTTAATAAAACAGAAGTTGGTTTTGGTTTACTGGGAAGTAAGATGATATTCTGAAGCTGTAGCAATTTGACTAATGCTGCTTCCGGGGGGTCAAAGAGTCAGAATAACCCAAGACTCATATAGCTAGCATTCTCTATTAGCCAGTAACATAATTCAAAATTTGGCAGTGCCAAACCACCTATTTCCTTAAGTCTCTGTAATTTTCAGAAATGGATATCCTAGTCCTTTCCAAATAAGACATTACCAAAAAGCAGGCATGAAGGAGATAATAGAGAAAGCCTGGAAACGTCTGGAAACAATAGTTTTGTGAGTTATCTACACATACATGCATAAACTATGTAATAGGTCATACGTATTCAATGGTGGTATGATATGTCTGATTAAATAATTACTATATTCTTTATGTTTAACAAAACAAAACAAAACAAAACAAACAAACAAAAAAAACAAGTACTGCACTAGACAGTACAAAAGGGCACTTAATAGAGCTTTTTACCTTCCAGTCGCCAGAATGACCCGAACATGGTCCAGCAACACTGAGCTAATAAGTTCAAACTCCAAGCGGAAAGTGACCTGGAGAAAAAGAGAGAGAGAGAAAAAGAGAAAAAAGTTTGTCATTTAAGTCACATAAACTGGTAGGTAAAATATGATCTAATCATAAATATGATTTTATCACCACGGCAGAAAAACTGCCCAATCATCCTGCAAGCAGGATTACAAATGAGTGAGTTTTATGTCTCACAAGGAGTGGAAAATATTCCCCACTGTATATAAAAGCTTCCAACAGCAACAGTGCAAGCTTTCGCACAGGGTTTAGCAGTATAAGTCTAGAATAATCTACTGTAAGTCTACTGTGGTCGCAAAGGAAGGCAGCCACGGGCACCGCTGTACAACTTCACAGCTGCTTCACTGATGACCAACGCGCACACACAAACACACACACACACATAATATGAAACCTTACTCTGGGTACTAAAATAATATTACTTGATAAAATAGCCACTGAAGAAGAAGGAAAAACAGGCATACAAATAATTACTTGTGTAAGAGTAGGAAAGTATCCAGTGAAAATACTACAAAATTAGCCTAGTGTTTTATTTGCTACATTGGATAAGTGGTGATGATAATGAAATTAAAATCTTTCAATACAGTTCACTACTGTAGATACTTACTAATCTACTTAAACGTGACATATGAAGTGCACAATATACCCAATAGATTGTCATTTGGAATTCAGTCCTAAGAACATACTGAAATCAAGTATATCTTTGCCTGCAGGTGATTTCAGAGGGAAAGTAGTTGTACCATTAACTAGCTTGCTAATTTGGCTTTGGCAAATGTGCAACAAATGATATTAAGAAAACAGCAAGGCAAAAGTCCAGCAAAAAAATCTATCACTATAGGGTCACATTTAAAAGCATATTTGCAGGTAAAAGTACAGCTAGCTGAACTTGGCATGCTCAATGTCACGTCCTGTATTACTGCTCATTGAAATGATTTTTTTTTTTTTTTTAAATATCAGATGAATGTTAATTGCATTCAGTCTGTTAACAAACAAAAAACGTGCATGTAAGCCAATCTAATGAGTAAAAAATGTACTAGCCATCTCTTCTCATGCCTACACACTAACACGGCACACAGAGGAAAAAATCATACTAATACTAAATCATTGTCTCATAAGGGTAATAGACCCAAAGAAAAAATCTAGTAATGATTTGGTCTTGAATACCACAACAACCAGTGCACCATGCTGTCCATAACCTTGTCTATGTGAAAGACTCCTGCAGTAAAACATGTTAGTGTTTATTGCCTCCTACCCCAGTCTGAACACCGCTTATGGACACAGCAAACCACCTAATGAGGCCCTAACTCCCATATTCTCTAGTCACATCCCTCAGCACTGTAAGTCTTGACACAGAGCACACACAGACCCACCTGATAATAGCAGCACTCAGCTCTAACCACCAGACCTCTCTCAAAAACCCACAGGCATCTGCGTCTGCCGAGAATATAGGAATTTATTTTCCTTATAGCTTTTCGTCTTTAAGTGATGCAGGGATGGCTAGAATGATACTCTGAATTATCTCCTTGGCATGGCTCAATGAGAGTAGAGGATTCTGGGTAACTGTTCTGTCACCGCTCTGTGGAAAGATGACTGTGCCTGGAAAAAGTGGCAGAAGTGGTGCGGCTAGGAGGCTTCCTTCTGCCTCCTGGTGCTGTCCAGTAAAGGCATGGAAACTCTTTGTCTCTATCAAGATTGCCAGGTTTTTCTTGAATAGAGTTCTTAGGGTATGAGTTTTTTCATCTGACTCTAGACCACCCGCTTTAAAGCAAAAAAAACAAACAAACAAACAAAAAAAAACACCCTGGTCTCTATCCCTGAAAAAGGTCAAGTGGTGGAAAATATGCTGTCACTTGCAATATGATATTGCACAAAAGCAAGACACAATAATAAAATATGCAATATATTGATAATATATCAAGGTATAAAGTCAATGAATAATCATAGTAGTGATCATCATGTTAATTTGCTGTTTAGAAATGTAGGATTCAGCCATATTAACTGGCTACTTAAAATAGCACTTTGTATGAAGCTTAGTAATTCAAATGATTTTTTAAATTCTGAATCAGAAGGCAGCTGCCTACAATGTTTCATACCTCATTGTCTTTGAAGACAGAATTTCCTGTTATGAAAAGGTTTGCGATGGCAACAAGTCACAAAATTGCTAAGATATCTACATGTACGTCAGCATTTGCTAAAGTTCACTAACCTCAAAAGTCCACTGGGGATAATTGAGTGAATATTCTGCAACCACACCAGCTATTTCTCATCAGCAATAAAATCTAAAGTCTGTAGTATTGCCACTTCACTGCTCCAGCATCTCAGGTTTCATCCTGAGCTCAAGTTACTCAAGTCATGTTCTCACATGTGGGTTTCCTATGGTTCTCCAGTTTCCTCCCACCTCTTATAAATTTGGTAATAGGTGGATTGATTGGTCTAAATTGGCCCTGAATGAGTGTGTGTGTGTGTGTGTGTGTGTGTGTGTGTGTGTGTGTGTGTGTGAGTGCATGGTGCCCTAAGATGGAATGGGGTACCATGCTGGATGTTTTCCCACCTCATTTTAAGGTGAAAATTTGTGGTTAAAACAAATAGCCAGACATGTCTGAAAAGCGGAAAATGGGATTTTCTGCTTTCGCCCTGGTGCGTGCAACTGTCTGTGTAGCGTCTCTGTCTAGAAATAATTTTGAGGTCTGAATACTGATGTGTGCAAATTTTGTATTAACTCATCATTATGTGCTAGCTGACAGTGTTACCATTGAGTTGTGGCGAGTTTTCAGTTCAGACTTCTGTGCAAGATTTTCAGGGAAAAAAAATACGAGAGAGAGAGAGAGAGAGAGAGAGAGAGAAGATGTGGAGAAAGAGGATGAGAGAGAATCTGAAAGAGTTCACCCCAAACAGACCTGTGTCATTCTGCTAAAGTGTGATTACAGGAACCGAGCAGAGATTTTCCAGAGATTTTTCGTAGTTTGATGTCCTGGTGTAAAGTGAATGTATGCAGGCCTGTCTTGTGTGAGGTCACTAAACCAGGGTGAATCTTCTCAGTTTCATCTTTTAGGATTAGCTCACATAGCAATAAAACATCTCTCCATTAGTGGTGTATAGACGTCACATTAACTGCCTGCAGATTTACGTCCAAGCACCTCGCTGCCGGACTGAACCATTCCTGGATTTACATAAAAGAGCCAGTAGTGAGATAAGAAAAAGATGTACCAAGTTCATTCATTTATGAGTAACAAAGTCTTGTGAAATGCTACTGAAAAGGAAATCATTTTGACTGACCGGATGGAATTATACTACAAAGTGTTTTGTTGTGTTTGTTTTCTGATATTTTTGAGGGTTTGGAAGGATGAGAATAAACATATTCACATGTGCAATATTAGGAAGAGAATGTTAAATCTCTCTCTCTCTCTCTCTCCATCCTTCTTTATCTTCTTGGGCTCTAAATGTTGTTTGATTATATCATTTATAGGCATTAGCAAGTTTGTCATTATACATTGACAATAAAGCACCAGACACACACACACACACACACACACACACACACACACACACACACACACACACACCAACCAGTTAAAATTCTAATCCTAAACTGTTTAACAGCACTTCTCTACCCTTGCACCAGTGGAATATACATGTTTGTATGTTTACAAGTCTTGATTTAGAGCAAAGCCAAAGTAAGTATTCTGCTGAAGCATTAGAAGGATATGAAAATAACCACAGGAAAGTTAGAAGAGACTTTTCTTACCACACAGCAACCAAGAGCCCACTTCACATATACAGTACACAATAAAAGCATGCAGTCACGATAGTACAGAGCTCATAAATCTCACTGGTCAAACATCAACCACTAATTAATGCATGTCCTATATCCTTCCTGATCCAATCTAACAGCAAACAGCAAAGTGTTACACAGAATATTGCTGAATCAAACCCACAGGTTGTCAAGCAGACAACCTAAAAGACAAACCAGGAAATAAATAAAAAATAAAACACAATGAGTTGAAGTTGATGATTAGCCTATAATAGCATGCCATGAAGTGCTTTATTCCTCTTATAGCACAGCAATTTTGAACCAAAGATTACAATATTATTTAAAAACGATTAAAAAAATTATGATGTGTCATTCACTAATAAATTAAATATTCACAAAAGTTCTCTTTCCTGCCATGGTGGAAAACTAACTGATTGTCACAAATCACTGACACTGGAGACTCCTTCCACAAATGCTAAAAAAATGTCTCCTTACACACAACTTAAGGAGGCAACAATCATACATTTTCCTACTGTATATTTAGATAAATAAATCTATGATTTTATATTACAACCAGAACTATTGCCAGAGCTGCTATTATAGAAAATTAATTGACACCTTCTGACCAATCAGATGAGAGAATTCAACATTGCTGTCATAATTAATTCATTGTTACCAGTACAGAAAAGGTAAGTACAAATGACTGCAGAGCTCTAGCTCAGATCTCTACACCTGGAACGTCTAAGCCGTGTGACTTCAGTTCAGTGTGAATAAAGATTTGGTTTATATTTCTGAAGCTAAAACACATAAAAATGTAACATAAAATAAAAAGGCTATAAAAATGTAACATAAAGACTTACCTGTGTTTTAGCTCTCATAAAGGGAGCACCGACATTGCAGTGCTTCTCATTTCTATGCTTGTCTCCACTGTGGCAGACGATCTGTATGTCTGTATTATCCTATAATAAAAAATAAATATTTTTGTATCTGTAGTTAATTGCAAAACTTTGCATTCCCCTTTTCTTGTTTCTAGGTAAATAAATAGAAAAAAAATGTATTTATATATTTATATTAATATCACTCATGTAATGTCATTTTCTATTCAAATTTATTACTCCTGTAATGCTTTTCAATTAAAACCCTTTTATGACCTAAATATTACAATAGTTGAGCATAAGTAGCGGTTCTCTTTATACCAAACTCAGAAGTTTGCATCCCTGTTGATGTGCTCTGTAATTTGTTTGAAAGTGTCTCATTCACTTGTCAATGGGAAACGGCTATCACATGACCTAAAATGGATCTAAAAAAGTGTATAAAAAATAAAGTGTTTATGGACATCAATACCAATAGGACTTTTATTCAGGAAAGGAAGAAACATAGTCACAAATAATTGGGAGAAAAATAAACTGCCAGGGAGATTCAAAAATGAAAAATAAATAAGAGAACTAAAAAAGTTGAGTCAGAAAGTAGAATAAAAGTCATATTTATGTTACATTCAGACATGATTATAAATGATTTTCATATATAAATGATTTTATTACATTATATTTTATTATATTTCTATATTTCTTATATTTTAAGGTATTATTAATTTTATATTATGAATATTAGTATTATTAATATATAAATATTAAAACACGCACCTTTCAGCCATTTTGTTTACTTGTAGTCATTTGGGAATCTTGCATTATTATAAAAGCCATACTGGATTTCAAAGTAAGGATGTGCAAATCTTTGCACTCAGCTTGATATTATTCACCCATGTGGAAATATATTAAACTTTAAATATTAGACTTTATGATTGACTACCAGTATTTTTGCTGCGACAGTAGCCTTATTATTACTTTTACTTGTTGCTAATCCATGCACTTATTATTTGCAATTGTACTTCTCTCAAAACAAACTGCTGGCTGTGTTTCACAGCTTTAAGTCTTTACAGTATCGCACCTTTACTATAAGACTGGAGAATTGTAGGTTTCTGGAGTATGAGATGTTGATGTGGGCTCCATAAGCATTTTCTCCTCGGTTCTCCAAACGAACATCCACTACCATTTTCTTCCTGGATGCCTCTATGACACGCTCAGTATCTTCAGGTTCAGGCTGGCTAAGACACAATGCACTGCCCACTCGAAACACTTGTCCACAGAACTGCCTAATATGAGCAAAGATGGAGTCTGAGGAAATTTTTGGAACTGGTATGTTTTGTATGTCTGTGGTTGTATCGGGGGGATTACGTGATCGTACTTGCGGCTGATCAGGTCAGTCTGTGTTTGTATCACCAGGTCTGGAACACAGTGATCATCCTCATCACAGCCATTCCAAAAAGGAAGCTGCAGTAAAAACACAAATGAAGTGGATTATGGAACATAATCATCTCAGTAGGATAGGACCTACCAGTGGGTCCAGACTTCTGCTTAAGGGTCTGAGTGAGAACTCCTATTCAGTCATGCCAAAAATCCTGTATATTTTCAACACATTCTGTACTTATTGAATACATTTTTTTTTGAGTTTGGTTCTTCTCAGGTCTGGTATCTGGTATACTTATTAGAAATCTAGATCAAGACTGAGATTTGTATAAAGCTGTTTTGTGACATTGTCTACGGTTGTCTACTCTCTACTGACTTGATTCTTATTCCTCAAAATGAATTGTTGTTCACAAAATTATGAACTACACTTAATTAAAGTGTGTTTTAACCACAGTACATGAGTGTTTGTGAGCTTATCCTTTAAACTGTGGGCACATTTCCTTTACAGAAGACCCTTTTAATGGGCCACTCAGAAATGTAACCTAAGCACATAACATAAGCCAACTCTGAATACACTGAACTTTCCCAGCGTAAATATTGACATATCTTTGGAAGTTAACTCGCTAGTTCTGAATATGATCCTATATAAGTACATAAGTATGTAAGATTTATTTATAAGGGATAGGGTAAAAATGAAAGAACGGAGTGAATAATAGAATTAACTGCATAAACGTGCTATGGGTAAAAGCCCATGCAATACAATAAAGAATCTGATTTCATTAAAAAAATACAAATTTGAGCACAAAAGATGGGCCTAATTCATTAATTCATTTAAAGTCATAAAAAGGTAAGAAAGATAACCCACTCTTAGTTAGAACCTTAACCTCATAACTTTTCATGCAATTTGCAAGTATTAGAGAGTGCAGGGACTAACCTGGGTTCTGACTGTAGTTGGCCAGGTATCATCTAGTGTGGGACCATTTTCTGGATCCTGTAGACCTGTTTCCACTGTGAATATGATGGGTCTGGCATAGTCTGTTGTTTCCTTGAATAGAAAAAGAAACAATATAGACTCAAATACACAATGAAACACATCAGTCTTTTATTTAAAGCCTGGGAAATGAAGTTACAGTATATGGCCCTCATTTCTATTACAGTAGATCTTCTTATAGCCAGCTGTCATGACTCAAAGCTCTTCTGTGCTACACAGTCTGGATTGCAAAGTGCATAGCACTGGACAGTAGGGCATTAAATATATGGTTTGGCAGGAGAATCTAGAGTTAAAGTAACTACATGTGAAGCGATGTTCACTTGGTGGGCTTCTATCTAATTCACAATGCTCTAATAGTATTCGGAGTGTGTATAAGGCAGGAGCTTACCATTACATGGAAGTAGATGTGTTCACAGTTCTCCTCTCCAGGAAGCATAGTAAGATTTTGTGGCTGTTGCCGGTCTGAATCATCCATCACAGCACGAGGGTTAAAACGCTTCTCCTCAATATAGGTATTGTACCAAAGACCTAGAGAGAAGGGGAGACAGCAATTCTTTCCTTTACTAAGTATGCAGTCAGGTCAGTACTTTTTACTCACTACATTTTCAAACTCAACATCATTACATTTCTCTATAACTATATATTCCATTTTAAAGTTATAAGCTGACTTTTGGAAAAAAAATAAAAAATATAATAAATTAATCCTAATAACAAATTCCTAATAAATCTATGCATTGTTTGTATTTTCTGTATCAAGGGAGTTTGTGTTGTGAACACATCTACTCTTAGCATTTATCAGAGTTTTTACATGCTTGCTGACATTTGAGAGATTATGAATAAAGGTGTTCTTAGTTAGCCTTAGCTAGTGTTTTTCCATGTTCCTTGGTCAAAGCATAACTAATTAGCATTCAGTAATTAAAATCAGTGTGCTTTGAGATAGATACCTTTTTTCATTTTGTGAATCTTTCTTGAACTTTTATACTTTTTAAGCATTTATACTTTTCTACTTTAACTTGAGCGAAGAATTCCAAGCTGTACTTCAACTTTTACCTGAGTATTTATTAATCGACTAAATGCACTTTTACTCGAATAAAATATTTGGGCACTTCTACTGCCTCTGTATATTTCTACACATTATAGTGGACACAATTGCACATCCATAACTGGTTAAGCTCTCCATCATTCCATATGCTCCATTACTTCTACAGGTGGATCCACACTTATATCCTTTTTCTGATCTCTGTTTAAGATGATCTCCAGGGTACAATGTTTGAATTCTTTCCATCTACTACAGTTCCATAGACCCTCCTCCTACCACAATCAGCAACTGAAATGATAGTCTACACTCACAAAACAAAAATTTGTACCTTTCAGCCATTTGTGCAAATTCTGGTTCATCATACGTGAGCACAATAGGTGCATCCATGGCTTAGATGATTAACTCCACCAAACTCAGAGAGCACACCAGTGTATTTTATGGCTATAATAAACTGTGATTTAAGGCCAGTAGTGATGGGATGAATAATACTCAGGAGACCTGAAACCTGTGAGTTTAAAGTCTCAAATGCAGACTTAAAAATGAATCTTCCACTGACACATGATGTAAAAGCATTTACAGCTTATGGAGTAAATACTATTTACGTATTTGCTAAATTAAGCATCTGTTTGTTGCCAGCTTCAGTGACTACATGGAAAAACTGCCTTTAATGTATCATGATATTGAGTGGATAACTGTCTGTGTCTTGGCCCCCCCCCATCCATCACTCTGCTTTTAGTCTGTGACTCTGTAAAACTTTATAGCAGAGTTAGTAAAAAAAAAATCCCTGACACATGGATGCAAATTAAAATCAGATAAGGAGGAGAGATGCAGTACAAGATTATACACCAAATAAGTAATCAAAGTGATAAATCTTGAATCATTTATTTCAACACAAAGCAGACTATAAAGCTGTACTCATAGTCCACCCATACTCTTCTGTAAATCTGAAGAGAATTAGCATCAGACAGAATATCAGTGGAAAACCCAAACAAGATGTGCTGCAACTTTTACTGCCTTGGCTGTCCATTCCAATCCAAATGTGACATCTCTCTGTGACCATTTCTTTGTCTCAGGCTAATGATGAATGTGATAGGGATGCTCAGAGGTCATACTGGTTAACCCAAACCATATGTAGCTTTAGGACCTGAGGTCAAAATGTGATTGACCCTTCACATATTTTGCAACAAATTTGTAATCAGAATGTCAGTGTCAGACTGCGGGTGGGCTTCATCGGCCGTAATCTCTCAGCACTATGGTAAGCAGACCTGCCTTGAGGAAACAAGTGTGTTATCTCACGGTCCTGTTGTGCTTTTCACACTTAGTAACTGACTGCACTTAGACAAGATAATTGACTTTCTGGCTTTGGTCAGACAGAAGCACAGAGCACTGTGTCTGGAAAGCAATATCTAAAAGACAAACACTAAAAAATAATTACAGTACAGCACGGGAGTGTGTCATCTTCATAACCCATACTTATATCCAGACAAGATATTTCATTTACGGAAAATGTACTCAAGTAATAAATATATATGACCGAGAAATTAAAGCACTTAACCTAAACAATATGTTGCTTCAGAATTTAATTTAGTGCTATTCCAAAAGCAACATAATTCTACACTCTAGCTATATCATCTACTATTCCTAGTTTCACTCCAATCTAACTAATCTGCTTTCCAGATTGAGGGCTTTTTTCCCTCAAAACCCAAAGCCTGAGTCAACAAAGAGATCATGGATGATCAAAAGCCTACACTGTATTCACCCATTCATCTTGTTGTTATTCTTCAAGCCATAAAATGTGGCAAACTATTCCTAGTAACCCCAGATGCACCGAGAAGATGTGAGGGAGCAGGAGTTGTTTAGGTTACAGTCTCCACTAACAGAAGAAAAAGGATTTCTCATGAACGTCAATAAAAAAGAAAGAACGATTCAAATAGTTGCAGTTTTACAGTATGCAGTCTGCGTGGAAAAAAATGCATGAGAAGAGCTTTTGCAAGTACACATCTGGGTGACGGTAATATAATTCATATGAACACAACATTAAAAGAAAGGGAATAAAAGGGTACAAAAGCATCAACAGTTTTCAATTACTCAATCTACAGTATTTAACCCTCTGAAAGTCATATATAGTTACATTTGCGGTAGGTAATTAAGGTCACAGTTATAATAACTTAGGACACTAAAGAGACCTTTTTAATGACTCTGAAAAACACCAGAAGAAAGATGCCGAGGGTTCCTGCTCACCTGCGTGAACATGCCATAGACATGCTGCAGGGAGGCATAAGGACTGCAGATGTGTCCAGAGCAATAAACTGCAATGTCTGTAATGTAAGACGCCTAAGACAGTGATACAGGGAGACAGGAAGGACAGCTGACCGTCCTTGCAGTGGAAAATTACATGTAAACGTGTCCCCTCAGATGTGATTGAGATCTTGCAAATGCCTTGGTGGAAGACTGGGGTACCATCATACAGTAAGAACTAACAAATCTGGTGCAGTCCATGAGGATGCACTGTAGTACTTAAAGCAGCTGGTGGCCACCAGATACTCACTGTTACTTTTAATATTGACACCCCCACCCCCCTACACACCCTTTGTTCAGGGACTCATTATTCCATTTCTGTTCAACAAACGTCTGTGAAACTTGTTCCGTTTATGTCTGAGTTGTTGAATCTTTTAATGTTGTTGTTTTGAATGTGAGAGGATGTTTCTTTTTTTGCTGAGTATATATAATTTTTGATATATGCCCACTGTAGCCTCAAATTCATGTTCTTGTGTGACAGAGTGGAACCCAATATGGATTTCTGCTGTTAAAGGTAAAGGTTTAACCTAAAGGTTTGGTATGTTGTGCATTCTGAGATGCTTTTCTGCTCACCACAGTTGTAAAGAGTGGCTAATTGAATTACTGTTGCCTTCTTGTCAGCTTGGACCAATCTGGCCATTCTCCTCTGACCTCTCTCATCAACAAGGCATTTCCACCTGCAGGACTGATGCTAACTGGATACTTGTTGTTTTTTTGCACCATGCTGTGTACACTTTATCAAACTTTGTGTATAAAAAAATCTGAGGAGATCAGCAACCAAACCAGCCCATCTGGCACCGACAGCAATGCCGGATAGTTGGATAATTGCATGAATGAGCAGGGGTATTATATGCCAGTGAGTTTATATGCCAACTCAAATTCCTTGCAAGTGAAATCTTGCTTAGCCAATAAAATTCTATCTGATTCTGATATTATTGAGAAACTATTTTGGATTATTCAGTAAACCTCATGGGAAAGGTACTGTATGTAGTGGAGAGTCAGTCTGGACTTTCCACTCGGTCCTGGGAGTTTAGGTGGGAGTTTGTAGAAGTATGGATGCTGTAGCAATCCATGAAAGAATAAATAACTTTGAGGACTGACCTACTTCCTGTGTGGGTTTGATGACAGTCCTGGCAGTGACATTCAGACACATGATAGCCGACATACACGTCACGTCCTTTCCACCACGCCGACAGTCCTTATTGAAGATGTTGACTTTGCTGGGTTCGAATCGGACAGTGGCATGGATGCGGATCACACTGCGAGACCTGAAACATAAAATGGGGGGGGTGGATTGGAAAATGCACTTTAGCAATGTTTACATGTGGCCTCAGTTTCTTCTTCCTAGGCTACTGTAACTGAAAATGAAGGAATATACTGTAGCTGGGTTATTGTACCAACACTGTCAGCCAGATAAATCCATTCAGATCAAGGTGCATAAAAACCTTAAGATGATCAGACCTCAAAACAAAAACAAATGTGGGAGATCTGCAACATCAGCATTATCACAACACAAAAAATCCAACCACGCTACAAAATTTACACCACTGGGTAGAGAGTGGTGGTTACATCCAGCCACTGGGTAGAGAATGTTAGAGAGAGTATTTAGGACAAATACTCTAGTCAATGACAGCTTTATTCTAAAGCAGTAGAAACAGGATTGTCACCTTCTCTGACCATCGTCATGAGAAAACATTTATGTTTTCTGTTTCCTTAAATGTTGTGGTGTTTTTCAGATATTGTTTTGTGATGTGACCATTTTTGTAGTGTTATGCATCTCTCAGCCACCATAATAATGAGATTTTTCCAGGCATGGATTAACTGACCAGAGGAGTACAGCAGCACCCAAAGAACCAACAGCCAGATCCACCAGTCCATCACCATTCATGTCCATCTTCCCATGGATACTCCTGCCAAAATACTGCAAACCAGGAGCAAGCTCCACTGCACTGATTCTCTATGAGAGAGAAAGAGAAATAGATATACTGTTTAGAAATATACAGGGATCTCCTGACATACCAGAGCAATTCATATTTATTCACGTAAGAGAATTTAACCTAAGGGTAATTCTCTGATATTAATATCTGACAATTGTTACCAAAAAGTAAAATAAACTATTCCTACCTGTTTATACTTCCTCAGTAACCTGTTGCGCTGGCTATTATAGATGTAAATAGCTCCTCGGTGCTCATCCTCTAATGGAGCTCCCACTACCAGGTCATTAAAGGAGTCTCCGTTTAGGTCAGATACTGGTGCTAGGGCAGATCCAAACCTTGCATTCTCACTCAGATCACTGAGCTCCAGCACCCCCTCCAGGACGAAACGGGGCTGGAAGCATACAGGAATTACTGAAGAGCCATGGTGGATGAGTGCCAAAATATTTAGACTCTATTATTTATACTTCCTGATGAAAGCAAAGCTCCAAGTGAAAACTATCCTGAAACATTACACAATGTCTCAATACTGGGTGCACGGATCTCTTAGTGAGAAAACTATTAACATACCAAGACTGACAAGGTCAAATTCATAAAATGCATCTGTATTATCACTTAAGTGTCTCTGTCTCTAGCATGTGTCTATAGTGAAGTCAGTGAGATGATATCCACAGTGCCTTTAAAATCAATTAGTATCCTAAGAGATGGAAAAGGTTGAAGGAAAGGTGCAATTTCTCAGAGCAAAAGCACTACATGTCAGCCAAGTATTTGGGAGTGCAATTAGCCAACACAGCCCTCCTCCTGCTCAGAATATCATCCCTCTCGTTTTTTATATACTGCCCTACGACTGCAGGCACATGAAGTCACTTGTTTTTGGAAGGAGGAAAGGATTGGGGGGGGGATAAATGTGAGGAAAAGTGAGTGTAAGCAAGACGAATAGTGTAGATGGGGAGGGAAAAAGAATCCTCTGAGGTTTAGTTGATATATATTTAGGATATAAAGCCTATAGAATGTTCTGTTTTTTTGTATGATGACAGCAATAGATCTCTAACCAGTCACTTGAGGGCAAGTCTACTGATAAAGTACATATGCTTTAGATCTATGTTAAAAGCAATTTATGTATGTCTACAGCTGTTCATCTGCCCTGAAGCTTTGAAAGATATGCCACAGACACCTGCACTAAATATGAACCATCTCTTCTCCAAATCGTTCTTTGGCACGTGCTGACTTCTATGTCTTTGGAAATAAACCTGAACTGAATAAAAATAAAAAAAAGTATGCAGCTCTCTTTCACATCCACAGTTACTGCCCAGCCTTTTCCAGCTATTAGTGAAGCTCTTGTGCTTGGCAAGCTGCAGGTAATTATGCTTGAAAGAGCAAATGTTTTCCTACTGAGTTCAATGTGCACTTGCAGCCTAATGAAGACACGGTATGCTGCTGGCATGAGGCACAAAATGGCAGGTGCCAAGTGCTTGTCTGTGCTGGCTCAGATATGAGAGGATATTGATGAGGGATTCTAATAAAGAAACACTTTCAAATTGTTCAATTTTATTTTGTTTCTCATCAATAAAGAAATTCTATACTGAGTACTGACATTTTTACCATAATGGCCCTCAGTTTTCCACCCAAACACAGTAAATTGTGCAAATAAGAAAAGTATGCTACATCTCTGCAGTACTCCTCAGGCATGCATGTGTAAACAGTGTCAAAACGATGTTGTGTGTTTACCTGGTCGGTAATGCGGTAGATGTACACTTTGCCCCTTTCCCAGCCTCCACTGAAGAACATTGGTGCAGCAACAAGCAGGTTATCAGTGACTCCGTCTCCATCGATGTCCACCGCAGCAATCTCACTGCCGTAGTACGAGCCGATCTACACACAGTCAGAAGGTTAGTGCTGGAATGTGTGAAACCACAGGAATGTACACACACCAAACACAAGCTTCACATTTATACATTTATGCTAATTTGAAAAATACAGTTCCTTGAATGATCTGCACATGTAAACATATTAAATATGTAAACACATAAAGCAAATGGATATGGCGCCGAGGTTTGTACACAATCTCAGAATGGATTGCTTTGACAGATAGATTAAATTGGACTTTGTTTGTGCATGCGCGCGTGTGTGTGTGGGAATGTTTTTATATCTTGGCGGACCAAAACAAATGTCTCCACCAGGATAAGAATATCTGACAGTTTTAATTTTTTTTTTTACCTAAAAGAGCCAAAGAGTTTCCTTTTGGTAACTGAGGTTAAGATTAGGGTTATATTTAGGTGTAGCATCGCATTAATTTGCTGCATTAATAATTATGTCAGTGGAAGGTCCTCACAAGGATAGTAAGACAAATGTGTGTATGTGCGTGCATGCACACTTCTATGTGTAACTTTGTCAATGTTTTACATTACGCCCTGTGACTGGAAGCATATGGGATGTGTTCTGTGGATGTGTGCAGTCCAAACTGCATATTGTTTTCTAAATAAGAGATGATAAGACTTATAAGAACACTACTGAATGAATTTTTTTTTTATTTTCATGCTAAACACAGCACATTATCTTTTGCATCATTACTGTGTTCACTGACTATTTAATCCCATTTGTTACAATTTTAATTTTGCCAGATTTTTGCCAGATTTGAATTGTTAATGCATTTGTCACTCTTAACCTAAGGTTTAGTGTTCATAGGGCTAAATAACATTAATATACTGTATAGTCTTTTGCACAAGATTACGTAAGACTTACAGTATCTCACAAAAGTGAGTACACCCCTCACATTTTTGTAAATATTTGATTATATCTTTTCATGTGA
>JANDJT010000164.1:6649034-6702833 GCA_024331685.1 Stegophilus panzeri
TGTTGTCACATGAAAAGATATAATCAAATATTTACAAAAATGTGAGGGGTGTACTCACTTTTGTGAGATACTGTATTCCCACACATGCCGTCTTTCATAATGACTGCTTATATATGTTTTGAGGTCAAGCTGATACAACACTTTATTCAAGTAACATATATTTGGTGTAATACTAAGCTTGTGTTATAGCACGTTCCAGGCTGACTAATTAGAACATCATGGCAGCTATACTTGTCACTCAGTGTGCTTCTTGTATGTCAGGGTCACATAATGGTGATGACGTGACATAAACTAAAAACCCTTTTGTTGTTGTATTTTCCCCCTGTGAGACTGGGTTGTAATATAAACTAGTTCCATAATTCTGCTTATAAGATTTTAATGAACACTTATGGCAATGCCAAGACATAAACGAGTTATGCATATTTCACTGTCTTTTAAATGAAGAATGTTTCTGTATCTGTAACTAAACCCAGGTGCAGGCTTGCTGAGTAACGGAATACATATACGGCAGGATACAAATAACTGGTAACTGTGACGGGTGTAACCATTACAGTTATGTCAAAAAACTAAGTAACCAAAATGGGAATACTATCAGGATTACATTTTTTTTTTTACATTTAAAACCAAAGAAATTAAACTTTTGACATAACGCAATATAGACAGCTGCTTGATTATAGTTCTGGTTCTCTCTTGGCAGTCGTGGCTCACGTGAGCAACCCCCTGGTGCATGCGCAAATAAATTTTGCGCAAAGTTCATTTGGTAGAAATGAACACAAATTGTTCTCTGAAATGCTTTTGTTAGGATGACCATATGTCCTCTTTTTCCTGGACTTCCACTTTTTCAGGCCTTAAAAAAAGCATCTAAATTTGAGAAAATGTCCGGCTTTAGTTTCATTATGATGTGCTTATGGTCTAATACTGCATCATGTGTGCACATGTTTGAATTGCTTTAATCCCTCTCTGTAATTCCCGCCTTCTTGCACACCAATTGGGCGATTATAAAAGGCTTGCAACAACTATTGGCCAAATTCCTGCCTCTCAACCTTTAGCCTACTCTGAGCGTACGTACGAAGGCAAAACACTGTTGTGTAAACATACTGTAGCAGCAAATAACCGCTGTCCTGAATCAAAACAATGCCCATGACCA
The DNA here is from genome assembly GCA_024331685.1 of Stegophilus panzeri. Classification (NCBI taxonomy): domain Eukaryota; kingdom Metazoa; phylum Chordata; class Actinopteri; order Siluriformes; family Trichomycteridae; genus Stegophilus; species Stegophilus panzeri. The sequence continues at coordinate 6,650,182 of JANDJT010000164.1, forward strand.
TATAAGGTCATTTTTGATTTCATGTTATCACATTGCTTCGTATTACATGGTCTACATTTTTAAAGTAACCCTCCCAACCCTGCCCAGGTGCCAGATACTTCACAGCTTTTGGAATAACAATTTCTAAAAGTTTATGTAGGTTTATAGCAGCTGTTAGGAGGGCTTATATACAGGTTTCATGTAACCCTATGAACAGCGCATTCAAGTAAAATGTTACAGATATAATGATATATGATAATTTGTACAATTTCATGTGGGTGGTATAAATAGGGTTGTGTTGAATCTTTGTGGTATAAATAGTCACATGACCTGAGCTATTTATTTCCTGCTTGCACCTTAGAAAGAAGATGCCTGTGTCAGATTTCAGGGGGAAAAAAACATACAGCTACTATATTTGGTACATATGTACATAATGCTATGTACTAATTGTTCATTTCATTCATTTGTTTCATTCATAAAACTTCAGTGTGGTTTGTGTTTGGTGCAGATAGACAGCATAGAAGCTGTTAAACTGAGTTAAATAGTGAGTAAGTAGTAAGATGAGATGAGATCAGATCATATTGGCTAGGTTGTGCTGAAAAAAAGAACCCAGACCCTTGCATTGTTCATATTTGTTTAAGCATACGGAAACAGCCAAAAGCATATGAAAAAAGCCAAAATAGCCCCAGACCTCCAATGGTTAAGAAGACAAAAATACAGCATATAGTAATACATAAAAAAACTGAGACAAACAGTATGTGAATTCCAAATATTCCAAATCTTTGGACAACTAGAAATATGATGTCTATGTAAAAGCATGTGTGTGTTAAAGCAATAAAACACCATTTAGCTTATGTGCTAACTCCTACCTGTTGTCCCTTCAGTGAATGCAGGATGGTGAGCTCTCCTGTGTTCTTCAGGGTGAAGATGATCACTTTGCCCGTGTGGTTAAAACGCGGGGCTCCAGCCACATACAGCTGCCCGCTTCTCGCTGACACCACTGAGGTCACTGTGTATCCTGAAACAATGATGGAAAAAACACTGCTATCAATATAATCCAATTTGATAGATCCATAAAATTAAACCCACTTTCAAATTTATGGTAGTATTAAAAATAACATGTGTATGAAGCAAATTTAGAAAATCAAATAGCAAAATATATAAACTGTTGAGCTGTAAAAGCATTTCTAGAGAACGTATACCCAAGTCCCTGTAAACCCAATTAGTGCCCTGTAATCATTCTCTCATCAGTGTCAGCCTGGCACACACAGATCTGGAAAAGATGGGGCCTTTATGCTTGTGATAATGAGTGGGTACACTGGCCTTCACTGCTGAAAGAGGGAGAGTGGGAGAGAGTGAGAGAGAGAGAGGTGATGACAGATTGTTGTCTGTAGAAGATGCCAGAATTCATAGACAGAGCTGGAGCAGTGAAGAAACTACACAAAGGAGCGTCGATACTTCTACACATTTTAATCAGAACAGTGAAGAATGAGAAAGACTGATCAGCAGTGGTGATGTGCAATAAAATGAAAACATAAAAAGAAAGAAAGATACAGAAAGGGAAGACGTGTAGTTTGTCTGAGGTAGTTTAAAATGAGGTAGTTTATGTTTATATAAAATGAAGGACTATGTGCTTTATTTGATTTCATGTCAAGCCCTTACATTTTAAGATTATTAAGAAGTGATTTTGGAGCTAATTTCAATCTGGCCAGATTGAAAAATTTCTGCCTATCAGTCCAAAATGCCCCCTAAATGTGATCTCCATTTATTAGATCGGATATTTTTCAGCCACATCACTAACATGTCATAAGCAGTGAGTGAAGGTGCATGTGAATTACAGTAGCGGGTGTAATGAATGTGAACGAGGTGGATTATTAACTCATTATCATTATTACTATTATCTATTTTCCACAAAATGCATTTGGAGGAGAAAATAGAAGTGGAAAGATTTAGGAACACATTGTTCAATCGAAGCACAAATTACACAAAAGTACAGATGACAGAACTGTGAAAAATGTTATAGATATATGCCACAAAATGCAAAGTAGGTTTTACACCAAAATATTAACTAAAAGTATTTTTAAAATCTTGTTAAAAAAAGCTAAAAAGTTGTATCTGTTTTGACCTTACTGAAGGTCATCTATTGCTCAGTACTCCAAAATTTCAATTTGGCAGCCACTTTCCAAAGCAGCTTACAAAAAGAAAGAATATGATTCAAGTGATTGAACCTTCAGAGTTTTGCCAAAGGGCCAAACAATGGTTCTCACTGACAGCCATTGGATTTGAACTTTCCAGTCACTAGTACTTTATTCACCAAGCCATTATAGCCCACACTACTAATTTAGTCAGTCCACTGTATAGCTGAGTCAATGGTCTTGGCAGGCTGAGGAAGAGAGAAGCCCTTACCCAAGTAAGCTCCATGATTCTTCAGCTCTTCAGGGAATTCCTGTGCGTAGGATGACTTGGGTGGAACCACTTTACCATGCCGGGTCTCCTTTAACACAGCTCCATTCCAATCATATGCCCCAACCGCCCCAACAAGAATCCCATCCTGCAAGCACACCATGACACTGACTAGAGAAAACAACCTACAGTACATGCTTGCTGTTTTTTCAACAATCAAGCCACTGAACCATGATTTTTGACAGAGTGGAAGCATCCATCTTGCATTTGAGCTGCCAGTTCCTGTGTCATAAAACTAATTTTAATGACTTATGAGTGCATCTGTGCCCTAATTGCTGTAATTAATTGCTATTAAGGGCCAATCATGAATCTTTAGTCAAGTTCTTATTCACCGAAATGGTAATCCAATAGATATATGACTGCCTGCTATTACAAAGTCTTAGGAAGGTCATAAAATAATTCTTCCCTGACATTCCCAAACATATTTCACAATCTTTGTGCTGCTGTATGTCATGCATGAGGTCTCTGAAACAGCAAAGCTCAACTGGCTGCATGGCCACTGCACATTTTCCAGTGGTTTGTGCATAGCAAAGCACCACAAATACCCTGTAACCCATTGGAACAGTTTCTAAATCAATATTACAGTGATCCACTAACTCTCCCACATATTCCAGGACATAATTCTTGGAAAGGTCATACATATGTGTTGAAGATTATTTCTATGGAAACGGTGCAAACTCAAAACAATTCGGATATTTAGTGAGAAGTTGAAACACTTTTATTTCACTGAGTATAAGAATGCAAACTCTAAATGCAAACCATACATAATGACCAGGACTGGAAGGGTCATAGCTCATACAATGACTATATAATATTATAGAACCTGAACTGTTGGGTTCAAGAATTTACACAACAGGGACAGCTGCTTAAATCCATAATCCCAATACAAAATAATGTATGGACACTGTCTAGAATTAGGGATGTAACTAAAAATGAATACACCACTGTACAAATACAGATATAAATAGGATGTGGACTATTTTTTTGTTTGTTTTATTTTCGTGTGAAAAAAATTTATGTGAGCAGAAGGTTTTTGCTTTCATATGGGCAAATGGTCAGATATGAAGCTTGTGGGAAAAGCAAGACCACGTTCATTAACATGATGCATTTAGCATTCACTCATTCATCTATAGCAACTGTCTGGTCAGGGTCATATTGATTTAAATTAGGCTACTCTTCAGTGCGTTTGTATTTTGAGAAATTGGACGAACTAAATTCATTTGAAAATGTCATGAAGAGGTAAAACCAAAAATAATAACTGCATGAGCAGGAATTTAAAAATGTCCTGCACACATCATTTGAATGATATAACTGAGACTGAGGAACTGTCAGAGCCAGAATTCACAGATTGTGTTGACAGTGCTGACATTTTTTTACTTCTTGGCTATTCCAGGCTTTTCCAGTGTTTCCAGGTGCAAAGTAGTAGGGTTCTTATTAAATTCTAAATAAACCATGCCCAGGGCCACTTCAGGTTTAAATATGAATCCAGATACAGTTATAGATAGCTGGCATCTTTGTCTAAGATCTTAGGGGGAAAAACAAAACAAACCAAACAAACAAAACAAAAAGTCCTATCAATTGCTTTGGAATTAAGATGAGACTCTGTAAGGCTCAAACAGTGTTCAAAGTTTTCTAAATGACATTGCATAATGGCCTGGACCTGACATTTCACGATGACTATCAAGCGGAATATAATTTCATGATGCATAATACTTAGTAGACAGGCTAGTCAGATGAAAATGAGTTGCAATGTCCCATGTTAATTTTCTAACAAGAAATCATTTGAGAACCTCCACTGTTGGGACATTTTCATGTTAGATTATCAGCAAGAAGGCTGATGTCATTAAACAATACTATTGCATTGTTTTTTAGTTTTTAAATTACTATGGCATTAGCAAACAGCTGGCTGGCTTTATTACACCATTATTCAGATGTTCATGCATCATTAGTGACTGTACTTAGCTAGATGTTTGGTGTTATTAGATTGTAATTAGCATAGTTAAATCCAGCTTTTTTATGTAGTGGGACTTTTGTCTGCTATAGTGTGACAACTGTTCAATAGTGTCTAGATATGCCACTTGCCAGGTACAAAAGGTTTCATAGCTAAACTAACTTAAACACTCTGTCTGGTCCTGTAATGAGTTCATCTTTGTTCATATCACCAATGGCTGAAAAACATAAATAAGCCATTAAGACCACATGGAACATTGGACTATGTGTGCCCAGAGCCATGTTTTAACAGGCCAGATCCCAGTTTCAGTGAAAACCATCTGAGCGTTTGTGGCACAATTTTCTCAGACAGCTCAAAGTTTCTTTCCAATATATTATCCCTCTTGTCAACATTCAGGTGGCTTCTTATTAAGCATGTGCTATTCCAGGCATTTGGTTTACTGACAGATGAGATTTACAGCCTTCTCAGTCTTACCATCTGCAGTTTTCCTATCTATTTTGTTCCCACAAAAATCAAACGATTATATACTAATAATTGCTACAGCAGGTTGGGTCTCATTTCTGGTGATGAATCGGAAAATTGGAGCAGTTACATCAGCAGTGCGACTTAGACACTAATGAAAATATGTCGTGTTCCAGCTGGCAATAAGATTTGGAAATACAAAAAAAAACCAACAGGTACAGTCTGGAATGGGCTTTTGAGTTTTGGATGAACGGCTGCTGATGGTTACAGTAGGGAGTGTGGAATTCTCGAGGACAAGCCAGCTGTGTCAACTCGTGAGCCAAGGATTCTCATTGTGCTATCAGCTGTGGGCCGAAAAGAAAAATGCACTGGGAGAAAAAAGATCTGCTATTCTCTCTGTCTTTCTTGTGAAACACTTCCTCTTCTACTTGCTACTATTCCTCCCCTGGGAAGAGGAAGCAGGGCTGTTTTATTCACGTCTTATGGAATGGGGATTGGAAAAATCCTTCTCTGTACCGTCAGGGACAGACGGGTGGGAGTCATAGATCATGATGACCTCAAGATCCACAGAGAGAAAGCAGGCTGAATTTAGGGAGTGCACGTGAATAAAAAAAGACGTGGAAAAACCAGCTTGTGTACTAAAGGAATGGAAGAGACAAACATGGACAAACAAATAGCAATGCTTACCTCAACGACATGTGTGGAGAAACCAGCCTGAGACATCTGGAGACCAAATGCTGTCCCGTTCTTACTGGTACCTAGAATTAGAGCCAATAACGAGCTTAGAGGGAGCTGGTGATCTCCTTTGCTGACTTAGAACTCCCTACACAGCATTTCAGCCTACGTCTTAGAGCATCTTAAAATGAGTTATGACACAGAGCATATTTCAATGTGAAAAGAGAGTGCTTAAGATTTGCTCCAGAGACATTTACACTGCAGCCCATTGCGGAGATGGTGTGAATGTTTTACAGGCTGCAGCTTTTCAATGTAATGTTGTTATAAAGCATCATAGTGTGTGGTGCCCTTGTAGCTACCTTCCAAACTGAATATCCTCTCCCCCAAAGCATCCACAATGTCTTTCAAGGCAGCTTCATCAGTCACATTGAAGAAATGCTTATCGTCTGGATCAGTGGCAATGTCTTTGATTTCTTTGAGAAAAGCCTTTGCGTCAATTCCTCTGCGATTGTAGTAGCCAAGAACCTGGAAAGAAATAGTGTGGAGAGAGTGAGAGAGAACTTCTACTCATAGTCTGAAGCCATGGGCAGAGCTAAGTGGTGGTCAGGGGTGGTCACTTCCACCTTTAGCTGTGATAGACTATATAAGGAAATGTCCACTACAGTATGTCTGGGAAATTTGAAAGTTCATTTCATCATTGTCTAGTAGTGAGGATTGTCAACATGTGTAATTTTCTGCAGGAACAAGCACATTTAGCTAGCTAACACAGAAGCAAACAATTCCCTGACCCCACTGACCACAACAAACAAACATCTGAGCAAATATTGGCCAAATTTATTTATGTTAACAATATTAACTATTTGAAGGCATAACATTGAATTCCTTTGGTGTGTTTGTCGCTACTGTTAGCAACGGATATTGAAAACATAATGCTAACATGCTTCATAAGCTGTAGCCTAATCTAAAAACAATTGCTGCTTAGGTGTGTGCCTTTTATGTTTGAATGGAATCCTATTTAGGCCATGCAAGATAGGGATAACCACATATGACATTTTCTGTAGATCTGGGTTAGTATTTTGCCTCACTATAGATTGCCAGCCCAAGAAAGTTATTGGATCTAACCTGGTCACCACTGTAAAAGGTCTTGGCTATGCCCTTGTCTTCCAAAACAGTAACAGGCCTTGGTTCTCCTCAGGGTTCATGCTAACTCAACTTCTTTAACCTAGCTATCTTTAAGAAAGGCTTAGACATTCATCTACCAGGGAATGAGCCAGTGTTACAAATTCTGTCAAAGACAGCACCTAAACTCATTAGAGGTCTGTGGTCTTGATCAATAGTAGACCTTGGTGCACCAACTTTGTCGTTTTGGGACAGAAAACACAGACCTGTACTCATAGAACAAAGAATTATTCAAGGGTCGTTGGATAGTTAAGCTAACTTAGCTTCTACAAATTCTACTTGGATCTCTTAACCCTCTGGTGGAAGGTTCTACATAAACTATATGGGTTCTCCAGAGGGACAAAAGAGCTCTTAAGGGTATTAGATTTAATTACATTTAAGAGTTTCTCAAAGGTTATTTGGATGGTTTTATTGTTTAGGTGGAAAGGGATTGTTCAAGCGCCCTAAAAGGTTTTCAGCTTGTCCCTTGGTTCTTTGTAAATAGGGTTTTGTAGATTAAGACATCCTAATAACCTGCAACTGTCCAAAGAACCATACAAAGCATTAGGTCCCTTAGGGACAAAATTATCAACCCTAAAGGGGTCTAGATTAAACCTTTTTGTAGTAAAATAAACCCACTTCACACACCCTCCTCAATGTTTTTAGATGGCAAATTGTTCTACCTTGGTTACATCTAGCAGCTCAAAGCATTCTTTGGTGTCTCCATGGGAACTATCAAATGTTCTGTATAGAGCCCCTGTCGAGAAAGTTTCATATAGAACCCTTAACTATCCAAAGAACCATTGAGAAACCCTCTTTGTAACAGTGCAGTTTTTTGTTATTTTTTTTTTTTTTTTTTTTTTTTTTTTTTTTAACAAGGATTGTTGTATTTGGAACATTTAGTAAAAATTAAAACTTTCTCCTGTGGTTTTCTTTATAGATTCCCAAAGAGGAAACCAAAGAGCCCTTTAGAGTGCTAGACAACATTTTTAACCAATGTTTTACAAGTGTACCTTCTCAGCACTAAGACAGGATATTGAGAAATCTAGCTGCTTTATGTCAGGATAATTATTCACATTGCCTAACACTGACAAAGCTGCTCTGGGCTTCAATTTGTATATAAGTGGGGCAATTTTGTGGTTCAATGAAATGTACATGTTGAATTTTTAAAAATTTCACTAACATTTTTCTTCAGTATTTGGATTGGAACCATGCAGAGACTTTTATATAAGCAAAATAACAAGGAGAAATGAAAGATATAGAATGTGAGAGAAACATAAAGAAGACTGACTCACAGCAATGGCGTATCGAACAATGCCGTCTTTCTCACAGTCCTCGATGACCTGCTTCAGGTTGGGGCTGTCATGTGATTCTCCGTCTGTTATGACGATCATAACCTTCTTGGCTCCTCTCCTTCCACCCTGTTTAAAGGCCTGAGATCTAGGAATAAGTGTGATAGTAACAATCTGATCCCTTTAGCTGTTTAGCAATAACAAAATGAAAAATTTAGCAATTACAAAACAAGTACTGCAGTTTCACATATTCAGTACCATTTATATATGAATGTAGGAAGTAACACCTCCTAAGAATCCCAAAAAGTATAATATATATAAATGTAATGCATTATATAACATGCACAATACTTTATACAAGCTTGTATAAATGCTCAAAGTATTGTGTATAACACTTTATAAGGCATTTATAGTGTCAGGTTATATAACAGATTATTATGCCCATTCATAAGTAAGACAGATAGTAGATAATGTCTTAGTAAAAAGCTAAATAAAAATCTCACATCACTTGAAGCCTGAACAGGCATAATGCTTTATTTTGTGTTATGTTCTTTTATAAACATCTTAAACACCTGAGCACAATATAAAAGCCAAAGGTGTACTGTATATTGTATATTGTACTGTATATATATTTAACTTGTGGTGCAGGTCATATAAAACAGTCTGTGTTATCATGCATTAAAACATTAGTGGAGCGATATGATAATATGTTATGCAACCTTATATTATGAAGTAGGACTGGAACAATTCATAGACATGGATATATTTGGCATGTGGTTTACTGAACAGTGCTGCTGAATGATTGTTTAGAAGGTGTTGATTACTTTTCTATAAATGCACAGCTTGGACATTAGTTCCAGCTACACAAGTTTTTTATTTTATTTATTTTTTATTAATAATACACTTGCTTTAATGTTGATTTTATAGTAACAAACCTTCATGGTGGATACACAAGATAAACAGATGTAAAAAGTGTAGGCATTGATATGGTGAAGCTTTGTATAAGGAGAAGTTTATTTAGGATTTTTGGAAGGAGTCTCCAGTGTTAGTGCTTTGTAACAGTCAGGTAAAGTTGTCACTTCCAGGTTTCCACCATGCAAAAGTGTTAAAAATGCAATTTCCCAATAATGTGTAAAGCATTTTTTTGTGTGCATTAAACACAACTATAAACTGACACAACATATGATGTGTTGTTCTTTAGCTAAAAAAAATAATTAAACAATAAAGTTAGTTAACAAATTGTTGTGGTATAAGAGAAAAAAAAGACATAATCCATCACACGGTGGTAATAAAACATCATGACCCTGTTGGGGGTTATTTTCCTATAACAGCATGCCCCTATGTTTTTTGTTCCTTACTTATAATGCATTAGGATTAAAGGTTTCACAGGATGTGTTGCTGTGTTTGCTTCGTGTAGGTATTTTGTATAATCCCTGTTGCTTATGTGTGAGTAGATGTTCATAGTACCGTGCCACATTGATGCCTAATGCAGTGTTGGTCTCCTCTCCGCCTCTCTGTTGTATTTGTCGAGCCGCCTTAACCACTTCCTCCACTGAGCGGTAATCATTTAGCTGGAACTCAGTCACCACCTTTTCCCCATACTGTACCACACCAACCTACCACACACACACACACAGAAACACACACACACACACACACTTAAGAACATATCTCATGTGTAACTATTTGATATACACAGTACATAAGTGCCTCGTTTTTTGTTTTTTTTGTCTAAGTCAAGGATAGGTTCAGGTGGAGAGCATTTGAAAATTAGTTGAAGACTATTATTATCATTATATAATATTTGAATACAAACTCTACCTGGATCTGCCCTGGTCCGATGTAAAATTTCTGCAGGATGTTGATGAGAAAGTCTTGCACTTCATACCATGGATAAATGGAATTAGATCCATCCAGAACAATAACTATATCCATGTAAGTCTCACACCCTGAAACAAACAAAAACATTTGCAATCAAGAGACTATTTGCTAATTAGTCTGTTGTGACTCATGTTCAAGTTTTGTTTAGAAACTAAACATTGCAAGCGGAGAAGATTTCAAGGCTGTCAGTTTCCACCCAATCAAGTGTGTGATGGTATTCAAGCTTTATAGCTTTTAAAGGTTTCAGGAATGGAATTCTTAATTCTTTGTGATTGCTCACATCTCTAAAATGTCATGCTCAAATGCTGGCTATGATCAAAGGGGAAGCTAGAAATACCACACAAAGGTCCCCACCCAAAAAAGGTGCCTAGTTAAGTCAAGGTGCAGGAGGTGTGCAGGTGTGCTGAGCTTACTTTGGAAAGCTGGAGCGATGGTGCGTGAGAATTTAAAGCTGGCATTGACCCTGGAGCAGATTCCTGTACTGTAGTAGGAGCTACCACATTCATACGACCAGAGAGGACCACATGCCTGAAAGTCAAAAGGCTCCTTCAGTTTCTCTGCAGATTTTTATGCTCAGTTATACATTTTGCTGTCTAACAGGAGATAGGTACTTACCACTGCTGTAGCATATATAACCAGTATTTTATTTATGATGAACTGAAGAGTGAACTGTTTGCATTTATATTTCATACTTCATTTAATTCTTCAAATGAATCTACCCCAAAAGTAATGTATATGAAATTGCAACAGATAATTTTTTTTTACATGTTTTCCCATGTTGATAGAACATTGTTTAATTACAACTCATAACCCATACTAAAAGCCTAAGGGCAGTTGCTGTAATGAAACTTTTAAATTTGCAAATATATAATGCAAATTCTCTAATAATAAAGGTCCTAAAGTGAAGCAGCTATGAGAGAACATCTTACCAACATAGTTCATATATTTGTTTCATTAATTTTATTCATGCATTGTTTTTTTTCATGCAAGGTTTTGTCACATCCATGTATGATCAAATGAAAAGTCAGACACACACTTGTTTAATTATGAGAGCTAAACTGAATATGTTGGCCACTGTTGGTAATCTCATATTCTAATTATTGAGCAATTTCATCTCTGAATGTAGAGATTATACAGATTTAAGAGTTTTTGTTTTATAAAGTCTGCACAAACAGCTGCCCTTATACTGTACATTCATTATAAATGAGTCCCAAGGAAATGGGTTCTCTGTACTTTTTTGTCAGTACAGAGAACTTGTCGAGAGAAATGACACATTACAGATCCAGTGGATAAGGGCCAGGTTAAAAAAAGCTGAAGCATTCATTTAAATATCTTAATAAGTGTAATCCTTTTATATTTTTAGGGTATCAACATGTGAGAGTTACCTGGGCTTGAATATCAATTATGTGTGACATGAAGATCGAGGAAACTTCAGAAACCATTTCACTCTTTAACTCACCACAAAGCTGTTGTCTTTAGGGTTGGAGGTAAGCGTCATCCCTAGTCTCATTTTCTCTTTACGTTCAGAGACATTCGTCAAAGATATCTTCCCTTAAAGAAAACAAAACATGAAATAAAACAAAATGAAACAAATTTCTAAAACAAGGCATGCAAAATTTTAGGAGGCTATCCACCCTAAATGCCTGACTACATTAGATATGTACCATATGTCATTTTCACAGTCTGTCTAGCCAGTGTCAGCTAAAGCCACAGCATGCAGACTCTGTAAACTATACAACACCCACATAAACACACACAGTGTCCACATATACTATCCCATACAGATGTGTGACACGTGCAGGAACAGTTGTGGAAATGTATATAAACAGAGGAAAGAATAAATCACAGTGATGGTTCCCCCCTATAGCTTTTCACACCAAAAGCTGCCTGGCAACACTTTAACCAAAACCACAGCTCTAAGATTCATCCACTTATTAAGAGACATTTTGTGAAGTAATAGCACTGGTACAGTAAAGAGTTATGATGCCTATAAAGTGTATTTACATAAATAAATCTACAGGCATAAACCACTGGAATATGTAGTGGATATAGAGTACCTAAATTGAGCTTTGTGCAGCTGGGGCCTGGGGTTCTTCTGCTTAACGAACATTTATACACATCACCTGTCTGGTGCTGGCCATTTGTTTCCAACGGAGCTCCAACCAACAACCTGAAAAATGTAAACACAGTTGTTTTTTGAAGAAAACAAGTGGTTCATAATAGAGTTGTAATGGTATACTGTTTGTTATACTGGTGTACATTGTTCTACAGTACTCTTCCCCTTGAATTTCCCTAAATGAATAACTAAATATGTGTAATAACCGAATTTGAATATATTCTTCAGAATGAACAGATACAAACAGGATGTGCACTATTAGTTTTATTTACTTTTATTTTTTTTTTTACAAAGTTTGCCAGAAAGGTTTACAGGGCATCTGGTTGCGAATAGGTGTGCATCAGGACTGGGATCCTGCGGGACACAACAAAAAAGTCATGCAAGTGGGAGCTTTTTACTTCCATGCATGCGCAAGTGGCCAGATATGAAGCTCGTGGACAGAAACGACCACGTTCATGAACAGGAACATGCATCATTCATTCATTAATCCTTAGTAACTGCCAGGTTCATGGTTGGTATACATTTGGCTAGTAATTTCTTTATGTTTTTGGAAATAAAACCAACTACATTTGTTTTCAAGTGTTTTTGGGAGCATAGTGGTAGGGTTAAAAAAACACCTTCAAGTTTAGGCCACACACACACAATATAAATATATGTCCATCCAGCCATCCATTTTCCATAACACTTATCCTACTCAGGGTCGCAGGGGAGCCCAGAGCCTATCCCACAGAACCCTGGACAGGATGTCATCCCATTGTAGGGCACAGTCGCACACACAATGGACAATTTGGAAATGCCAATCAGCCTAAACACATGTCTTTGGACTGGGGGAGTACCCAGAGAAGCATGTGGAGAACACATAAACTCCATGCACACAGGACGGAGGCAAGATTCTAACCCCCAACCCCAGAGGTGTGAGGCAACAGTGCTAACCACTAAGCCACCATGCCCCCCAAAAACGTATTATTATTATTATTATTATTATTATTATTAGTAGTAGTAGTAGTAGTAGTAGTAGTAGTAGTATGGTGGATCCAAAGTCTATCATGGGAATACTGGGAGGGAAGCAGGAATACACACTGGATGAAATGCCAATCCACACACATATTCACATCTAGGGGCAACTGTTCTTAGCCAATCCACCTACAACATGTTTTTGGAAGGTGGGAGAAAACCAAAAAAACCCAAGAAAACCCATGCAGACTCAGGAAGAACGCATCAAACTCTGCACAGAGCCAGTAACCTGGTTTCAGGAACAAACCAGGAAACCTGGAGCTGTGAAGCTGCAATGCTATATGCTGTATCACCATCCTGCCCACAACATACCATGCCATATGTTATTCCTTACTTGCCTTCTTAATTTTGTCCTACAAAATATTTGCACTTCACACTATAATCTAAAAACTGGATATTGGATTGGATTGTACAGTTATTATACAGTGGAGTTTTCCTAGTATTAACTGCTTGTTAAATTCAACTCTTGGAACTCAACAAAAAGAGCCCAAAGATATCATTTAGCTATCACTAGGCTGCTTGCTATTTGCTCAGTAAATGTCAGTAGTCTTTTGGTAGAGCTGTAGAGATAAAAAAAACAAAAAACAATCCAATACCATGACTAAAATATCAATATTTTTCCCAGCAAAAAGCAGCTTAGCAGTGTGATGTAGATTGCAGATTGTGTTCAGGTTTAGTGTGCTTTTTCTATGAAAATGTCTTTGACATTTGTTTGATATGTAAGGCTTTACTTCTGTGTACTGTGATCCAAAGTGACATGACACATAAACATATTATTCCCCATTAACAACGTATTGCAAATGTTACAAAATAAGAATCTTCTGTAGTGAGAAAAGATAGACACACAAATCAGCAGACATCCACCTATCCCTACACACATGACATTCAAACAGTGTGGTAGAAAGACTCTTCTGTGACGGGCACACAGCAAGCCTTGTGTTAGATCAAAAACTCATAGAGGAATCATTTCGCCTTTCAGAGCGTACGGCTCTACCAGGAGCACTCACACTTTATTCATTTTATATAGCAGATGCCAAATGTTTTGGGGCTCAAAGGAGGAAGAAAATCCTCCTGAGCTCAACATTACATGACATGCTAAGGTCACTGTGGACCTATAAATGTCAGCAAATAACTTTATAAAGCACTAAGAACATTGGGAGTACCAAACGTTAAGTCTGAGAGTGGTGTTCTCTTCAGTGATGTATTTTCACAACCCTGAAGAGTGACCTTGCACCTTTAGAGAGTCTCTAAACCCAAAAGAAAAACAAATGAGACAGTAGTAAAGCAGTATTAGCTTAAATGGTTCTGTAGGCCAGATAGAGAACAATAAGTTCCTTTCTTCTGGAAAAGCCTGAAGATTTTATGACCTTTGCCTGTATTTTATTTGCAAGGAAAATTGCTGCCATGAAATGTTAGATTTTCATAAAAGGAACAGCTTTTGTCCATTTAACATGGCAATAAGCATCCTTTGACTGTTCAAAGTGGTCTAATCTTTTAAAGCTTTCTTACTCGCTCATAAATTGATTCAAATTGTTTCAGTGTATTTGGGGCATACACTTAATAAAACTTGAGGTCTAGTGCTAAGAGGTTCTTATCCACCACAAAGCCCTGTGCCACTTAAGTATACATTATCCATGATGATGACAAATGGTTTGGCCTTTCAGCAGGCTCCAAACATGTTTAAACATGTCACGCACATGAACTGTTTGATGATGTTAAGGGACTTCATATGTAAGACAGTAGGAGGACACTTGTCTCTTCAGCAGTGCAGATAACAGTAGCTCATTGGACTGCCAGGCGATACTTCTTTATTACAGATCCAGATGTCGGTGTTACGCTGCAGGCCAGAGGTCATATTTCGTGCCCTTATGCCTTGAAGAATAGCTTCAGCACACTATACTGTATGTATCCTCCTTTTATGCAAAAAGTAGACTGAGGTTGAACTTCTTAAACAATCATCATAAATCTGGTAACAATCTTAACCGAATGGATTCAGATGGTGCTAATAGTTTGATGGCCATGGATATTGTGATTATTACTGACATTTTTGCTGTCTCTGGCACTTTATTTTACCCAAGAAAGTTCAGCTCAGGATACAGATACCTGAGAGCTGTGTTACTGAGAGAGAAGGCCGCTATTTTGCATTGATTTATGGCTCTTTTTTAGCTTTCAGGCCAGAGACATGGCGAGCTGTTAAACCGTTTAGTGTGTGACTCATTAGGGTCAAGTATCCTTCATGCACTGCTACTACCAAGAGGGCAAGAGCGCACCTTCCCAGTATAAGTAACAAGAAGCTAATACATGTTCTCCCACAGAACATACATACAACAAAGTCGTGGTTTGGAGAAAAATGCCATGAGGCAAAACGAATTAATGCACCATGAGTGTTATTCCCATTAGCACATGGAGGGAAATGAAGCCAAACGTCTCAGGTATCAAAAGGGAAAGAGTTGAGAGTGACAAGCTGTTTCAACACTTTCATGTATTTACACACACACAAACACACACACACACACACACACACGCACACACACACACACACCACAATCTCCAAACTGTGGTCTAATTCAGAATGAGTAAAAAATTAACTATTATAAGACATTATGGACATTTTTCCATGCCTCAGAAACATGAACCGGTCCCAACAGAACAATGGAAATCAGTTCTACTTTATTTTCCGCCTGCTAAAATTCTCAAATTGACAACACTAAAAGTTACTGCATCATCATTTCAGTGTACAGTGATATCACTGTTACTATAAACACTGAAAAAGTACTTGATTTATCATAGCTCCTTTACTGAGCTAACCAGTTCTTCCATCCATTTTCTGTAGCACTTATCCTACACAGGGTCGTGGGGAGCCTGGGGCCTATCCCAGGGGACTCTGGGCATGAAGTAGGTGACAACCTGGATGGGGTGCACAATTGTGCACACACTCACACACCACGGTCAATTTGGAAATGCGAATCAACCTACAATGCATGCCTATGGACTGGGGGTAAAAACTGGAGTACCAGGAAAAAACATTTGACACATGGGGAGAACATGCAAACTT
This sequence comes from Stegophilus panzeri, assembly GCA_024331685.1. Lineage (NCBI taxonomy): Eukaryota > Metazoa > Chordata > Actinopteri > Siluriformes > Trichomycteridae > Stegophilus > Stegophilus panzeri. Next base: position 6,666,228 of record JANDJT010000164.1, read on the forward strand.
CACACACCACAGGGCAGAGGCGGGATTCAAACCCCCAACCCTGGCCACCATGCCCATCACTGACAGCAATCAATTTACAGAAAAAAAAAATCGTAAAACTATACAAACTAGTTTTTTAAAATCTGCACCGTGTCAAAATTTCAACCGATTTTGACACCAAAGGGGACAGAATTTTTTTTTTTTTTTTTTCCCTAATTCCCATTATTCTTGGTAAAGGAAATGGATAATGAGAAAAGGCAGAGAATTGAAGATTTAATTGCATGTTTTATATGAAACAATCCCTGTTTGTTGTGCAGGAATAAAATAGGAAAATCTTGATTTGAAAATGTATCTTGATTGAATAGAAGATACAGAGGAAAAAAACAAACCACACAATTTTTCCCCAGTGTTTGTCAACATTGTGTACAACAATGTGTGACTCTATATGTATAACCAATCATCAACAAACACCGCTGCTAGCCTCCATTCCAGGTTCCTGTTTGTTCCACTATTGAGCAGGTACTTAAAGCTATGTAACTAGAATATTTGGTATTGGACTCATAGCCAAAAGAAAAGCACAGTTCCCCTGACCATGTGCTAAATGTTCTGGTATTTTGTGCAGTGGAAAAATGTCTTATATGTGATTTGCCACCTTAATAAGTTACTAATCCAATGTATTTTAATGAATGAAATGTAAATAGACAACTTTGAAAATTTCCGATACTTATTTTTTAGGTAACACTTTAATTTGGATAGTCTACAACATCCATCAACAAGCCATCTACAGATAATAACTTGTCAGGTGACTGTCATGAACCAACCCATTAACAGCTTCTCAATAAGTTTATAATTGTTGATGATTAGTAGATAATATAAAGACTATCAACTTGTCTTTCAAATCAAGTAACATTTGTTAAACATCTGTTGTGTGATTATTTTTCATCTCATAGACATGATAATTCTCACAAGGGCAAAGCCACTTCTGTGTAACACTCTTTGTGGGTGTTGGTTGGACCATTTTAAACTGGATTTATTGATTTGGCCTGCCAAACCACCCCATCAAGTACGTGGACTGTGGCTGGATAACAGCTATATTCAGTCTATTCAAGCCCAAAGACAGAGCTCTTTGGTCTTCCTGCTGCTTCAAATCCTCATTAAAGCCCAAACAAAGGTCACTCAGCATGAATGCTACAGTGAAACACATCACCACATTGTCAGAAATAAAAGAAACTAGTGATAGAGGTGGCAGGATAAATGCCCATTCCCTGAGGGATTTTCATATTTCTTGTGCCATCTACTCACCAATGCTTTAAAGGCATTACAAATCTAGAAAGGAATTTCTAGTTAATCACACTACTGTAAGCCCATAAATTAAATGGTCATTGCCTAACAGAAGCCTAATTTTAAACTTCTACTCATATCTAGACTCAGACAAATGTAAATTGTGTGTGCAGAAGGCATTTAAACTTTGTTCAACAAGGGACAGATATCACCACTAAAGGCATTGTATTTCAATGGTCCATGCAGAAGAACAGAAAATGAAATATGTACATATCAGAAGTTCAGATCAGAAAAAAAAAATCTGAAGTACCGCTTTACTAAGCTCTAACCAAAATCAGCTGTGTTTCCACTCCAGATCTGCTGCTCACTCACAGGTCCTTTATTGAGTAATTCCCTCCTTTTCTTTCTCTCTGAACTCAGATTCTGTTCCTATCCAAACAGACCGACAGCAGAAATACTGCAGGAGCCTTTAGACTGTGTATGAATTGAAAATGTTTGATGTAAGTCGTACTTAGAAAAGCCAATAAAAAATATTATATATAAAAATAAAATATTCAATAGACAAGATGGAAAATCCATCAGAACCATTGCACAAGCATTGGGCATAGCCAATACAACTACTGGAATGTCCTGAAAAAGAAAGAAACAACTATTGTATTAGCAACCAGGCATCAAACAGGTCAGTCAAGGAAAGCAACAGCAGTTAATGACAGACACATTGTGAAAGCTGTGAAGAAAAACCCAATGGCACCAACAACCTCCACAGGGGTGAAGGTATCACAATCTACCATTCAAAGAAGCCTTTGAGAGTAGAAATATTGAGGCCATACCATAAGATGCAAACCACTCATCAGCAATAAGAGGCAGAAAGCCAGACTGGAATTTGCAAAGAAATACAGAGATGAGCCACAGAATTTCTGGAACCAAGATTAACCTCTACCAAAGTGATGGAAAGGCCAAAGTGTTGATAAAGACAGGATCTGCTCATACATATAAGCTCATCGGTCAAGCATGGTGGAGGTAGTGTCATGGTTTGGACGGCTCACTAATCTTTATTGTTGATATAACTTATGATGGTAGTAGCTGAATACATTCAGAAGTCTACAGAAACATCTTGAGCATGCATTTCACCTCCTGAAGAGGAGACAGCAGCCAAAACAAACAACAACTGAAAGAAACTGCAGTACAAACCTGGAAAAGCATAAAAAATGAAGAATGTAACAGTTTGGTGATGTCAGTGGGTCAGATATGCAACCAAAAATTTAATTGTTATTTCATTGAATTTACTTTAAGATTATGAGTTCCAATACATATGTCTCTCACATACATATCTCAGTCACACGTTATTCCCAAAACTGAAAGGGAGAATTCACATTTAAAGATTTCATTTCAATCCCACCGAAACACACCCTGCCTACCTCCTTTATGAGCTTAATTTACTTATTGGTGGTATGAAATAGTGGTTATCATTTTGCTTATTTTGGTTTATAATTTTAAAAAAAATATCAATTAATACAGCTGTTAGTCACCTTGTTAGTGTTGATTATGGCGTATTATTGGACAAGTACATGGTTTGTTCATGTTAACAAATGCATTAAATAATGTCAGTAAAGATAGCCTTGATATAAACTATTACCCGATACTCTCTGCATGTCAGCAGGAATAAAGATGCATGGACTGAATGTACAGCCATGAGGATCCCTCCTACAGAGCACTTCCCACTTCAAAGATCCCAAACAACCCAGTGCTTCCCCAGACAACTGGATTCCTGGAATACACAACACATTCATCCTCCCAGAAAAATATTCTGTGCCCTAAGGCATCCTCATTGGACCCTGAGAACTGCACAAAGCTAGCTGTGTGGAGCAGTGTGTGCTTTAAACATCACAGAAACAAGAGGAATTGGTCAGGTTACACTGGAAGTGGAAGTGAGTGGCTTGAGATGGATGTAAGAAAACACTTCTTCTTGACATTAAACGTGGAGTTAAGTTGACATGTGTGATCCAGGATCCAGATCTCTTCAAGTATTTCAAATCATGTTGATTTAAGTTCCACCCAGTTTGGACATTATAATTCTGGCAAAAATATTAACAAAATGAACAGGGAATCTTTTTTATCTTATCTTTTGTTTCCCCAATAGTCAGTTAACAGACACCTCTGGCCATTCAGACATCTCTTAATTCTGTTCATTTGAGGTTCTGATTAGCATGTGAAAGGTACTGACTAGCTAGTTTGCTAGTGTGCCTTTGAGTACCTGTTGCCAAAATGGTACATTTCATAATTATACAAATTGCCTATTTACAAATTAATAAAGATCTGGATATTTAATAAGGCTTACTTTACATGTTAGGTAAGCTACAGTTATAGCTATGCAAAGATGCTAGCTAGCTATAAGGCAGAATTAGTTTGGATAATGTTATAGCATGGATATAACAATAACAAACAGTGACATAATTGTAAAACGATGTGGTTTATTTAATGGTCAGCACAGTATTAACAAATGTATGTATCTAGTTAAAATATTGCCGTATGATGCAGCAGTGAATCTGAGGTTTTAGTGCATCTAGCATGTAGTTATCTATTGGCTGTCTGTCAGCATAATTTAATAGATCATAGAATTAAATGGATTTAACCTAGTTTCTATTAGAAATTATTCAAATGTCCATCACAATACATACTGTTCACATAAATCAAAGGTTCCAGAGCTGCTCTTTTGTGCATTCCCAACCAATATAACACCCATCTGCACCACTTTTATTAATAGAACTTCAAAAATAATGTTTTCTAATATATCATATGAAATATCGTCAAATTATAGCCATGCCAGGAGCCACCAGGAGATCTTTTTCACCATTTTGAACAAGAACATTACAGTGTGATGATCATCTAAAGCATTGGTGCCATCTTCTCAGATCTAGCACAAGTTCTAGAAAATTTCTGCTGTGCAATAGATCTCACTGACTAAAGTTAATTTGATGAAATCGTTGAGATGATTCCTCAAAAAAAAAAAAAAAAAAAAAAAAAGTTAAGGAAATGGTAAACTCATACATTGGTCATACACTCACATGATTTTATATGCCCATAAAAGTTTAAACCACTTTGGCACCATTAGTTTCTTTTGGGCAAAAACAATGCTAGAGCCCTGTATTTAAAGTGCAATATCTTTTATTGGCTATTTAGAAATGATATCTGATCTATGGCCATATTTAAAGGCAGCTGTAGGATTTTCATATTTCATACCTGTTTATTGCATTTACATGTTGAAGTTTTAGCAGAGCTATTAGATCTGCTAAATTGTCCTTGCTGAGGATGCACAAATTCATCTTGTGTAAACTACATCTCTTACTTAGAACTGTAGTATTTTGTGGGGGTTTTGGAACTGACCCTAAATGTACTGTGTGTTTTAATGTCTTGTCAAAACATACGGGGTGATGGAAATAGATACCTCTGTGGTCCATGTAATTCTGAGACCACAGTCAACTTTCTCAAACCCGCACTGTGCCTCTGAAGTTCACCAATGCAAATTCACCAAACAGCAATGCAAGGGACCCAGAGAAAGAAAGAAAGAAAGACCAAATCTCTGTGTGCAGTGACTGCTGACATTCATAAATCGTTATTTTATTTCTCATGTAGGAAGACAAGGGAAGAGGAGCTAGTACCACTCCGTCTCAGTTTGGCATTATCTAATATTGGCATTATGAGTCATATTCAAGCTACTAAATATGTTCTACAGCTGCTTTCAATGGATCCAGTTTAATATAACAGCGTAGGAGGAAGGAAAAACAAAAAAAAAGCGCCTAGATTTCTCTTTCTTGAGGACATGACATGTTACTTGAAAAAGTACTTATCGAGACATTTCCTGAGTGGACTGCATGTCTCACACACTCTTTTACATTCACCCACAGCCAGCAGTGTCTCTTAGCACCTAAAGCATTTCCCCTGTTCAGACCGATCAAAAGTAGCCTTACACCATGTTGACAATTAGCTACTGTTCCTCCCATCCCCTATCGCCTAGAGCTGTGCCAGTGCAAACACTCAAGCTTCCTGATGCTCACACAAAAAAAATATAATATTCATTTTTCAACTCCCCATGAAGTAACCTACTGCGCAAACTTCCATGAGCTCTATGAACTCTACACTTCCATTAACTACCTCTGACAATCCTGTATTGTGGTTAAAAAAATGTCTTTCTTTGTCTTGTTCTCTTTTTTCCTGCATTTCTCCTTCAGTAAATGCATACGGCAATGTGGTTTCTTTACAGTGCCTCCCAGATTTGCAACAAAGGGTATAATGCTGTAGAGTAATAAATTGTTAGAAATCTGTTTGTGCACATGAATGAATCCATGTTTGAGAAGCCTGTGTGACAAAAAACAACAACAATCTTTTGGTTTTAGTTTTTAAAATAAAGCTGCAGTTTTTGTAAAAACCAGCCAAATGTGTGCCAAACAGTGAGCGTATAGAAACCCCCACCCCCCATATACACCTCAAACACACAAACATATATACAGACACATACAGAACCTAGACATACCAGGTACACACACACACACACACACACACACACACACACACACTGTGCTAAAATTTCCTTTAGTTAGTAAATGATTTCCAGATGTGTTTTGACGGATGGGAAGAGAGAGAGAGAGAGAGAGAGAGAGAGAGAGAGAGAGAGAGAGAGAGAGTGAGAGAGAGAGCTGGACTATTTGGCTGCTGCAAATGAGGAGATCTTTGTTGATATCCCCAAATATCAGCTCAACTAAATTTACAACAAACTTTCTAGTTCCAGCTACAGCCCTGGCATTAAGCATTTACACTAAACTATGTGGAGAATGTAAAATAGGGAGAAGCATTTTCAGCATGGTCTGGAGAGCAATAGGAATGTCATTGTGATTATTCAAGGCAGCAAATAAGTTCACATCATTATTGTCTACTAAAACAAATCTCTCCAGTTACAGGGTTTGTGTATGTGGTATGTTTACTCTTAATGGAAGGAAGTACTGAAGTAATACCTAAATACCTTGATCTGTTCAATATCACATAATAACAAAATCAATTTTGCCCTTCGATCCCTTAAACCCTATTCAAGTGATTATGAGTTCCATGATTATAATCCAATACAAATCAGCAAAGTCTGGAGAGAGATCATTCCAGAGTCAGTTCAAGGAAAACCCCACCCTCAAACACATTTAATATGTTTATATTTAAATATTTGCAATGTGCTTAGGGATTCTGGTGCTAATTTGTTGGTTTTATTTTGTTATGTCTGTGAGAGGTTAATCGTTGTCTGCTGCTCTCACGTCACAAGCAGACATTGCTAGCGCAATTACAATGGCAATTAATACTAGAAAAAAAAAAAAACAGCATTCTCAAACCTAAGGTATAACGTTAAGGTTTTGCTGCTAGCGCCGAGAAAAAAAAAAAAAAAAAGAGTAAGAGCTTCTTTTCTCACTCACCATTGTCCAGTGACATTCAATATCATTAATGAGAAATCCAACTTAGAAGAATTGGGAACAGCAAAGCTGGACTCAAAGTGTTTCAAAAGCTGACCTGTGTTATCGCAGAGACCCTAGATAGCGAGCTATTAGATGAAGAGTGTGATTGTTTTTATGGTGGTATTAGCCTGCAACTTTGGAAGCTGATCTCTTTGGGCAGTGTGTACAGATGAACAAACTAAAGCACTGCTGCATCGCTCTCTTTAGGTACAGTAGGTTGTGGATGCTAAAGTAAATTCATGCTGTGACATGTAAATGCAGGCAAAATAAAAATATACTTTTACCCTGTCTGAATTGACTAGTCTATTCACATAGCAATTACATTACTGAGCCCTGTATAGTAAAACCAGTCTCATTTGTGAAGCAATGGCACATCCATGTTTTTAGATGTGCAGTGCTAAATAGGGAGCAAAAGCAGACAAAGGGTTAGCAACACCAATTATGTATGGTACATAGCTGTATTTGCAGATTACCTGATTTGATCGTTGATGCAAAATGAATGGCCACATAATGAGCTTCCCTGTAGTTTCTAATACTCAATGGAATGTAGTTGAACTATTTACAATGTGTTTTGATTTAATCGGCATGAATTCACGTATGGTTAATTAAGTCTACAGAAGTAATGGACCATAACAGACCTCTCATAGATTTGAGGTCAATGTTGGGGTGGTAATTGGGATGACAATATTTATTCCAGAGGTAGAAAACTTCCCACAACCTCCCACCCCCACAACCAATACAGAGAAGTTCAAATGGAGGAAAAAGTCAGAAGACTGATAAAAGATGTTTTGGTTATACAATAGTTAGTGAATTGAAGCTAAAACTCATGTTTGGGATTTAGATGGAGCAAGGATCTAGCTGATCTTGGCTGTGAAAGCCAATCAAGGAACTGTCTTTACACGGCATTCTATGGTAAATGTCTATATTTATTTGATGAATGTGTACATACATAATGGTTTAAAATAATCCAAGGTCATTTAGAAGTAACCATGATGTAATGTTGTAACCCAATAATCACCACAAAGAGACACAGTTTCTGTGGTCAGCACACACAGTAAGGATGCCAGTATCCTCACTGATGATGTCATATGGAGGGATGACAAATGCCCTGTTCATTCAACTCACAGCAATACTTACTAGTGGTTAACCACATAAACCGTGATATTAGGAGTTTTTCTGGGGGATTTTGGCAAGTAACAATGGTGGGCAAGATGAATAAAGTTTTCTTGTTTATATAATACTTTTTAAAGTGACCTTAAATGCACTCATAAGAAAACAATGGAGTGAGAAATCCTGCTAAAAAAAACAAGTATTGTTTGGACCATATTCTGTTAGTGCCATGCACAGCAGTGTAGATATTACCTTTCACACTTCAGCCCAAAGCCAAAATGGGCAAAAATGTTATATAGAAAGGTAATACAAAGGAAAGAAATGACAAAGGAAGTAAATGAAGAATGTCATTTTACCATTTCTGTCCACCAGCTGTATGTTGCTGAACGGTGAAACCGAACTGCACCTGCTTTGGGCCCTTTATGACTCTGTGGCTCTTTGTGTCTATGTTGAAACAGTCATGGAGTCCTGCAAGAAAGCAGAAATCGGTCAAACACAAGCCATTCAAAACATTTTTTACATTTATTGTATTTATTGGCAATGGTGATAATTTCAGACTTTTTTTTTTTCCCCCAGAAACTGAAACAGAAATCTGCAGCCAAGCTATATAGTTTCCCCAGTTTGGGATTGAGTATGATAATATGGGTTGGTGATTTGAACTAAACCTCACAATTCAATTATTGCAAGAATCTTAATTGTAGTGTAGCCCTCTTTTGTATTACATGAATAAATTGTGTAACCATGTAAAAACAAACTATTTTGTATAGGGTCAGTGGTAGCTCAGTGGTTAAGACATCAGACTACCGATCGGAAGGTCGTGAGTTCAAAATCCCATCACTGCCAAGCTGCCACTGCTGGGCCCTTAGCCCTCAACTGCTCAGTTGTATAAATGACACAAATGTAAGTCGCTCTGGATAAGGGCATCTGCCAAACGCTGTAAATGTAATGTAAATGTAATATTTACACAATCAGCTTGGAAATAAGCACAAATGTTTTCTGGATGTATGCATATCTCAGTAAGAAATCTGTTATCACTCAGTATGACTTCCTACTGGAGCACAGTCACCCCCCAGTGTGAGGAGCATCTGACCTCTGGGACACACTAAAACAGCAAACACTCTCATGGAGGTCCTCTAAAGCATCTCTGTGAAGAGCAGCCTTAATTCCTAGCATACAAAGAAGGAGTCTGTGCTTTCTTTCAGCTTCAACTGACTGTCTGCCACTCATTCAACATGCCATTGTACAATAAAGAGAATGATTTGCCCCATCAGGGTAAAGTAGAACCATCAGTCAATCCCAGAGACTGAAATGGCATTGTCAGTTAAGTGAAGAGAGAAGTTTTGGTACCCAATGTAGCCTCAGATTCCTCATCTTTGCTTACAGGATTGGAACCTGATTTGGTCTTCTGCTGTTGAAGCCCATGCACCTCAAGGTTTCCCATGTTGTTCATTCTGAGATGCCTTTCTATTCACCACAGTTGTGGTGGTTATTTGAGTTACCATAGTCCAGTCAGTCTCTTTTGACCTCTCTCATCAATAAGATGTTTTTGCCAACACAAAAACTGCCAATGTTTTTTGTTTTTTTGCGCTATTTTGTGCAAACCCTAGAGATGGTTGTGCATGAAAATCCCAGGAGATCGGCAGTTTCTGAAATACTCAACACAGCCCATCTGGCACCAACAACTATGCCATGGTGAAAATTACTGAGATCACTGAGATCACATTTTTTCCCCATTCTGGTGTTTGATGTGAACAGAAGCGCTTGACCAGTATCTACATTTTTTTGTATGCCACTTTTGTATACCAAACTGTTTATAGACATTCGACAATTAACTAACTAATTAATCTGAGTCTTTAAAGGGTTAAAGCCATTTGTTGATGACAACATTGTGAAACGTGATGTCTGAATCTTGCAAGCGATTTACTTTTCCACTTACAGAAGTCAGTAATTGAAGAAATTATAGCAAAGAGGAGTAATGGCTTTTTGGCAGACAGGAGAAGTTAAGTTAAGCCTTCTTAGCCTTGGCCTGACATTTTAAAACCATTCTTTGTTATGTCTTCCTCCTACTTTTCACTGTCACTCACTCTGAAATGCTTTCTTGTTTGACTGCAGTAACATCAATGATATGCTACTGTGGTGATAAGGCTGATGTCACTGCACACCGTTTTCCACCATGAAAGATGATAGGCATGCTAACTAATGCTGGTTTCTCTTTAATTGCTTTTTTGGTTCTGGTTCCATGCATAAAAGCATCATGTACTTAAGAAGCGAGAGTGAGAAAATAAATGTTATCCTTTTCTATACTGTTGCAGCCAACACTAAAAATCATTTCATTGAAAGCATAAAGAAAGTATAAAGGAGAGAAATAAAGAAGCAAAAATGGCATTTCTTGCAAAAACAATCACTGATAATAGTATATATCTATGTGGCAGATAGATATTTCTGCATGTCAGTAGTGTTTCTCTACACTAATATGTGTCATGGCATGAACACCCACAGTGAGCTGGTATGAAGGCCTTCAAAGAGAAGATGAATTTGACCCTTTGTTCTCACACACACACACACACACACACACACACACACACACACGATATTCTCAAAGGATCTCCTCTCTCACCTGTCTCTGTCCTGATTTTCTCTTTCTCTCTCTCTCTCTCTCTCTCTCTCTCTCTCTCTCTCTCTCTCTCCCCCTCCCTCTCTCTCCCCCTCCCTCTCTCTCTCTCCCTCCCTCTAGCATTCATCTTCTGCCTGCATTCTCTCTTAGCCAAGACTGATAACAGTCTGACATGTCTGTGAAAACAACATCTGAACTTCATTCATAACATTACTGAAATGTTTGAATTGCTGCTCCCTGGAAACTTGACATAGAAATTGGGAATATTTAAATGAAAAGTCCAACCTGAAACATATTAAATATGCTTGTATGGAAATATTTGTGATGCGTTTAGCAATTCTGGTACTAATCTGTTGGTTTGTGCGGAATTTTTGTTAATTCAGTGAGAAGCTAGCAGGCGTGTGCCAAGCTGACATCACTAGATACAGCTGAGACATAAGGGACAATGGTAAGGTTTTTGCTGTTAGCTCTGAAAATTTTTCAGTGATGTTCAATGATGAGGAAGTGAAAGAGCTGGACAGGCTAAAACAGTAAAGTGGCGCTGCACTGCTCTCTATAGGTAAAGATGAAGCAAGGGCTAATTTCCAATGGTGCTACTACCAGCAGGTAGTCAAATGGCATTGTGGGTAATCTTTACTCATGGGAGACACTAATACATCTACAAAATCTCTGACCTCACATTGACTGGACTTAAATCAGACAGTTGGAGTAGCATAAGAAAATTTTCAAATCATTTAAAAAATATTTAATGACAATAACATTTGCTAGAATGATGACATGAACCAGTCAGAAACATGACACATGTGCACATGCAAGCAACAGATGAAATGACCCACGCTCACCACCTCATCCATAGCCCTATAAGGAGCCTAAGCAACTGTTATGACAGTCAGACAGGTTATACAATCTGGCCCTCCCTCCCCCCCAACTCACCCTATATGACAAGATCAAACCAATAATTTCTTTCAGCATGACACTCAGTTTAAATATTGACACATTCTCTACATTGTTCAAGTCATGTCTTTGATGTATTTTTTTCCTATGGAATATTCTCCAGATGACGTCTTGCATAGCTATAAAAACTAGAAACAGTTTATAGCTCACATGTGTGTGAAAAAACAGTGAGTGCATTAAATAAGAAGAGATGCAAGAAAGGAAAAGTCTAATAAGCATATCATGATAATGAATGCAGATATTTTGTTCACTGATTGATTCAAATTCCCATTCCAAGTTTTCCAATCATTTCTGCTTGATTTCTTAAGCATTCACAAAAAAAAAAAAACTTTAGTAATTTACTGGTGAGACTTTCAAAGTGATCACACAAACTATTCAGACTACCATCAAAAGTGTTCTTTTGTTCAATTTCACTCTTGCATTAAAAAGAATCAGGGGGGACAGAAGAGTGTGGAGAAGCTGCAGTTTTTTTTTTTTGAAACCCTAACGTGGCACAGCGATTTAATACTCCCACTAATATCAGCGACTCACGAAGCAGTATTTGCCTTGTCTTTTTTGTGTACAGATGCTTCTGCCCAGATAAATAAACCTCAGTAACGTGGCTCCTTTCCCTGTGTGTCCAGAATGAGACTGCGTTGCCTTTGGCCCAGAAGCAAGCTGCAGGAGCCTCACCACAGCCACGCTGACACACATCCACCCGCAGATCAACAGCAGTGAGGGTCCCAAGCAGAGATTCAAAGAATTAAGAGGAGAAACCACTAACTATTTCCTGACCCCATATAATTACCAGTGATCCCAATTAACAATGGCAAATTTGATCCTACATTAGCATCCTTACTTGAGATGCTTTGTGGAATCCCCTGTCTCTAAAAGACCAAAAGTCAACAGAGAACCAGGTCAACAGAGAACCCTCAAGTCAAGAAAACTCTAACTGGAACAACTGAATGAACCCTACTGACATTGCATTCCCTTGAGACATGAGCCACTTTAAAACTCAATCAATTCAAGACATGGTGGTACTCAAATCTGAAACAGATTTCCCAAAGTCTTGGATCATCTCAAAAATAAAACTATGATAGACTTGATCTGACTTGAACCAGAAATCGTAGATGAAAACTCAGAACAGCTCTCCATCATAAACACGTTTAAGGTTAAAAAAAAAAAAAAAAAAAAAAAAAAAAAAAGCTCCCAGCTATATGTGATCACCATCTGTGATGAACAGAGCACCACCACACATCTGCTTGTCTCTCACTCATCCCTCTCTTCCATCACAAATATTTACATGTGGAGCTGCTCTGATGCTAATGAGGCCCGATGCGGCCCATCGGCTAAGATTATGAGCCAGCAGATTTGCTTCTAAAGAACTTCACATGCCTGAATTTCATCCTTCTGACCACTAAAATATTCTTGCGCTTCACTGTCCACTACTATGTATGTGATTTTTCTTGGAAGTTTTAACACAAAGAGAATGGCAAAACCAAACATCTATCAATCCATGCCAACTTTCCTACTGTGTGTTCTGCAGTTTGGAAAACTAATCACAGTGCTGATGGAGAGACGCTTTGCAGGGGACAGGGTCAGTGGCATGAAACAAAGTGTGAGCTCTTGCAAAGAAAATGGGCTGCTGGAACATTTGGGTGCTGTCCAGAATGCTCTAGGTCTTCTGAGCCACACAAAATAACCACAATTACTCATGAGTGAAAGTACACAAACTGCTCCATTGGGTGATATCCATAGTAAAATAGTGCTTGCAATCTGAAAGTGCACTGAATATAAAAGAGCCAGAAAGGAAAACTGGACAATGCATGTCCCAAAGGAAAATTATACCTATACGCAGAGGTGGTACATCTTCAAGTTCTTCACTTGAAGAACTAAAAAAAAGTAAAAGTTCAAATAACTTAAAATATTTAAGTACATCTACAACAAAAATTCACAAAAGAATAAAACATCTGCCTCAAACCTTGCACTGATTTTACTTGCTGAATGGAAATAAATGCCCCTTTCACTAAGGAACCAAAAAATGTGAGCAAATTAGCTAAGGCTAACTAACCATTCCTAATATTTTCAAATGTTAGCTAGCTTGCTGTTACGTAAGTCTGATGACACAAACTAGCTGAATGTTAATATCTAGCTTGTGATAGTACAAACTGCTTTGATAAACACAGTGTTTGTAGTAACAGATCCTTGTCTCATTCTTCTTGACACATCTGTAAATGTTTAGATTTCAGTCCTTCAGAAGCTAAAAAGTCAGCTTATGACTTGTGGAGAAATGTACAGATTGTAGTGTAGAAAATGTGAGTAGAAAGAGATTTTTCTTTTGGAATGGAGTAAGTAAAAGTTAAACGTATTAATTGGGGGGGAAAATACATAATTACAGTGCTGTGAAAAAGTATTTGTGATTTCTTCTGGTTTTGTGTATATCTCATAGTTTTTTTTAACCATTCAGAAGTGGACCTACACATATGCTTTGGATCATTGTCTTGCTGCATAATCCAGTTGTGCTTGAGTTTCAACATACAGACTGAAGACTGGATATTCTCCTTTAGGATTTTCTGGTAGAGAGCAGAATTCATATTTTCCATAATTATTGCATGCTGCCCAGACCCTGAAGCAGCAAAGCATCCCCACACCATCACACTACCACCACCATGCTTGACCCAAGGTATGATGTTTGTTTTGTGGAATTCTGTGTTTGGTTTATGCCATAAAATGGGACCCCTGTCTTCCAAACAGTTCCACTTTTGACTCATCAATCCACAGAACATTCTCTCAGAATCATCATGGTGTGTTTTGGCAAAATTCAGGCAAGCATTAATGTTCTTCTGGGTTAGCAGTGGTTTTCACCTCACCACTCTTCCATGGATGCCATTTTTGTGTAGTGTCTTTCTGATAGTGGAGTCATGAACAGTGACCTTTTTTGAAGCAAGAGAGGCCTGTAGGTCCTTTGGTGTTGTCCTTGGCTCTTTTGTGACTTGCTGGATGAGTCATTGCTGTGCTCATGGAGGAATTTTGGAAGGTTCATTACTGTGCCGAGTTTTTCCATTTGGCGATCGTGAATCTTTGGAGTCCCAGAGCCTTTGAAATATCTTTGTTTATCACCTTCTTCTTCATAGTTTATAGAATTTCTTTCAGCTTTGGCATAGTGTGTTACTGAGTAAGACCTTTTAAACAACTTCATGATGTTGAAAAAGTTCTATTTAAGTGTTGATTTGCTTGAACAGGGTTTGCAGTAATCAGGCCTGGTTGCATCTAGTCCAGCTGAACCCCATTATGAATGCAGTTTCATAGATTTTGGGAATTACTAACTAAGTTGGTATTGGATAACTTTTTTGCTTCAATAAATAACATTATCATTTAAAAACTGTATTGTGTGTACTCAAGTTGCCTTTGTTTTATTTCGTATTTCGTTTGAAGATCTAAAACTATTTAGTATGAGAAATACACAAAAACAGCAGAAATCAGATACTTTTTCACAGCACTGCATGGGGAAAAACCCATGTAAACCCATATAAAGTATATGTATACACAGATTTAGAGACAGCAAGAATGTCCTTGATAATATTTTTGAATTAGAACGAATGAGCTGGGTATGGTTGGAGTTTCTTTTTTCTTGTTAGAGTTTATACAAATAAAGTCACAAGAAATTATAACCTCAGTCCTAACCATACATTCAGAGTGTATTTTTTGGATAGCTAAACGTTCTTAGCTTCATAAAGGGGTTGTATTTGGAGCTTTCTTTTTCCCCAGAGGGACAAACTAAAGAACAGTTTAATGTTCTAAATTGAAATTTTTAAATTCTTTTTCTAGTGTAAATTTAACTATGGTAAGCTTTCACACACATTAATTCTTGTGACTTGCTCCAAATTTGTAAGTGTGACACCATGTTGTCTCCACACATTTTTTATCTGAATTTTAAAAAAAAATCTACACTGCCTATACCATGCTGTTGTTAAGATTACTATGTCCAGCTGTTCACACAGCAGATGTGTTAAGGAAGGGCACGACCTGAAAGGCAGGACCTGATCAGATTGTGCTGCGTAAAACTTGCTTGGCCAGTAAGCAGTCTAGACCTTCATCTGGACGACAAGCAGCTGACGGAAACCAAACACAGAGCAGGCTTTCCCACACACACATCTCTCTCTCTCTCTCTCTCTCTCTCTCTCTCTCTCTCTCTCTCTTTTATGCATGCACATTAAATGTCCTCAGACTTGCACTAGATCCAGCACATTACACATCATCCAACTTCAAAAGCTATCTGAGGCATCATACATGACTGTTGGTATGAGTCTTTCCGGCTCTTTTGTCTGTTTCAGCAGTAGATAAATTAGTTCCTACTGGACAAGAAGTCATGATTTCAAGCCAGCAACCCAATTTCTGCAGCAACACAAATATTTACACACCAGATAAACTAATGTTTCAGCACAAATTTGATTTAGAACAGCGTCAAGTAGAAGTCATAGTGTAACTCTTTCCCAGCAATGTCAAAAAGATGCAAAAAGAAAGGCAATTGCTCCAATTAATACCAATCATGTTTCATGAAATAAATACAATTCCTTTCGGAATATGTCAAAACAAACTCTGTGAGAAAACTGGATCTCACTATAATATCATTAATTAAACTAACCACAATGAGCTAACATCCAAGTGAAACACATTACATTATACCATTTATATAACCTGTAGACCTAATTATGTCTAGTTCCATGTCTTATATTTTATGAGCGCCAACAGGACTCCACTCCACATGACAGAAGAGTACATTTAAATAAGCTTTTGTGCACTAACCGCCTTAGGACAGCACTCAGCTGTCAGACTCTCGAGCTCTCTCTATAAGCTACTGTGATTGTAATTTCACTGCTAATTAAGCCAGGCTGTGGCAGGAGACCAGCTTTTTTTTTTTTTTTTTTTTGCACATTCATGTATTACACTGTCATGTATTAGTGCATTTTGCTAGAAGTCAGGTAATATCACCTTTCATTTCAAAACACTGCTCGAGAACAGCTGAAAAATATGGGACCCTGAGAATTTGAATCGTTCCAGTGCAAGCTCAGCATCTGTCAAAGCAGGAAGTTTCTGCCGAGAGAACGTTTATATTGGTCACACACATGACTTTGGTATTAACGCTGGTCTGAGAAAGTTCCGACTTTCAAAAAAATTCCAACATAATCATTACCATAGTTGCCAAGCAACAGAAAGCAAACAGCTCTGTTCCTTTTTAAAGAATCCATCAAAGGGGCATCTCACAATCAAAACAACAGGAACTACATCACTGTACACACACACACACACACACTCACCTGGCCATAGGCACAGAGTCCAAAGCAGCAGAGTGCAGTAGTACTCCATGCTTGTGAGTGTGTGTGCATATGTGTGTGTGTGTGTGTGTGTGTGTGTGTGTGTGTGTGTGTATGAGGGCAGAATATCTGTCAGTGTGTTCTCCTTAAAGCTCCAGGCCTGATTGACTCCACTGCTGCTGAAAACCTTCACTATATCTGGGGGAAAGAGGAGGAGACTGTGGCCAAACGAAAAGGAGGTGCACATTCAGCCAGCAGGCAGATAGTCCTGAACTCTCACTCTCAAGAGAATCTCACTCTGATTCTCTTTCACTCATGCTCTTGCTCTCTCTCACGCTTACTGTCTCTTCATCATTCTATTAGTTACCTCAAAAAAACATATTGCGTTCTTTGTTTTATCAAACGTGGCATCAATTATGTAACCCCTAAAATCTGATAACACTGAATATAAGTAGTTGAATATACAGTTAGAGTATGCATACAGCTTCAGAAGTAAAGGTAATAAAGTTTAGGTTGGGGGAGGTGGAGGGTGGGGGAAACATGAAAAGAGTATACCTTTAAAAAGAGTTTTTAAGACATAATTGGACCTGCTGATAGTCTAAAAGCTAATGAAAGGTACACCATACATGCACCCTCCTGGGTAAAACATACAGACTAAACTATAAAAATATAGACTTTACCTTTGTTCTTGAACAATGGAGAAACAAAATATCAGATGCAAAAACTCACAACAGATGAACTGTTACAGAAACAGAGTCATTGAACTACAGCTGGTTATCATACATTGATCAATTCTGCTCCAATATTTTCCAGTGCTTGGTTCGACTCGCTGAATTACTTTGGTGGATCTGCCTGTTGTCGACCCCCGCTGAAGGCAAATTGCCCTTAGCATGAATGATGCTCTGATCTGTGGTTTACATAATCCTGAGATAGATGATAAACCCTCATGTGGAACTCCCAACTCATCCTTATCCAACATCCAAAATCCAAACCAGCCAAATAATTACATATTGCATAACAACCCGTGTTGGCGTCCGGCTCACGACCATTCAGACCCACAATCCTCCTCTATGTACATGTTGCACAACTATAGCAATGTTGAGGAATTGATCCGGCTCCACATAAGCCACATCACATCCTCTCTATGCCTTATATTCGTCTCGCTCTCATTGTCTCACTCTCTGTCTCTAATACACACACACACACACACACACACACACACACACACACACACACGGATGCCAGAGTGCATTTATATCCTGGTATATCCCAGTGCCTTTCTTGCTTACTGTGGCAAATACACACAATAAGTCACCCATTATAGATCAGGCTTATATTCACTGCCCTGTAATCAGACCTGTAACATCCGCTCACTGCTACCAAAACTATACATTTACTTTCACTGAACTGCTTATTTTAATTTACATGCTGACAACTTTAGACTGTAAAGTAATGAGAGTTTTAAAACTTTTGAAGCTTTAGATTTCCACAAACACAGTACTTTTCCCATGGCCATATTTGATATTTTTGTGGTACTAACTGTTAATACTGTAGATATTACCAAGTTTACACTTTTGCCATCTCAGAACATCCATCCATTTTCTGCACTGTTTATTCTACACAGGGTCATGAGAGAGCCTGGAGCCAATCCCAGGGAACTCAGGGCACAAGACGGGGGACACCATGGACAGGATGCCAACTCATCACAGGGCACAATCACACACACATTCAGACACTACAGACGATTTGGAAATGCCAATACAATGCATGTCTTTGGACTGAGGGAGGAAGCCAGGGTACCCAGAGGAAACCCCTGAAGCACAGGGATTATCAGGAAAAAATCACTTTTAAATCATTCAGTTTGTGGTTTTTTATTATATTATATAATATTATCCATCCATCTTCTATACCACGGAGAGCATCGGGCAGAAGGCAGGGTACACCCTGGATAGGATGCCAATCCATCACAGGGCACAATCACATACACATTCACACACCTTTTCATACACTACGGACATGCCAATCAGCCTACCATGCATGTCTTTGGACTGGGGGAGGAAACTAGAGTACCCGGAGGAAACCCCCGCAGCACGAGGAGGACATACAAACTCCGCACACACAGGGCTGCGGCAGGAATCGAACCCCCGACCCTGGAGGTGTGAGGTGAATATGCTAACCACTAATATATTATATTATATTATATTATATTTATTCTTTTATATTTTTTTTGCATTTCTAAGTACAAGTAGTCTACACAAACTAATGTTATTATTATTGTTCAACCTCCTGATTGTATTTGTGTTTGAAGAAGAACTCCACAACACCAAATTACAGGACCCTTGATGATAATTGCATCTTGAACATTCAGAACAACTAAAGTTAAGACAGCAGCTTTCATTTAGGCCACTTAAAAAGTCATCTTCCCTTTGCTTTCATCAAGCTGTTCTATCACACCCAAGCGTTTCCGAAATGCCAGTTGTTTGTTTCTATTTTGGGAAAGTGAAATAGCGGGTTTACAGCACCATACAGACAAGGAGACAAACTGACTGGCAGTTTGTTTTTCGTCAACATATGTGAATAAATAGGACAAATTATTCATATAATATTCTGTGAATATTCTAAACATGATTTACAAATTAAGCAATTGGGAAACCTAAGCGTAAATGTATATTTATACCACAGCACTGTGGAATACTCCATTCTGAATCTGTGTTGATTCGTTTTCAATAATAGTAGCAGTTACAGTAATGCTGGCTGCAAGGCAAATCACAGGTTCATATTAATGCACTTGTTATCATTTCTATAGAAACAGCTCACACAGGGACTTGTATGCTGGATGATCCACATACATAGATTTAAAAAACGTGTCCGAAAAAGTTGAGACATTTATTAAGCATTTTGCGACTTTCCACTTTCTGCATTTTGTAACAGTCCATCCACAAATGCTAGTTAAAGCTCTATCATGCAAAGAAGAAGCCATATGTGAACATGATCCAGAAACACCGCCGCCTTCTCTGGGCCAAAGCTCATTTGAAATGGACTGAGGCAAAGTGAAAAACTGTTCTGTGGTCAGACGAATCAAAATTTTAAATTCTTTTTTGTAAACCATGGGCGTCATGTCCTCTAAACTAAAGAGGACTAAAGAGGAGAGGGACCATTCGGCTTTTTATCAGCGCTCAGTTCAAAAGCCTGCATCTCTGATGGTATGGAGGTGCATTAGTGCCTATGGAATGGGCAGCTTGCACTGCCCACCATAAGATACTCTTTTTATACCCAATCATGTTACTGACCTGTTGCCAATGAACCTAATTAGTTGCAAAATGTTCCTCCAGCTGTTTCTTTTTAGAGCACTTACTTTTACAGCCTTTTGTTGCCCTGTCCCAATTTTTCTGAGACAGGTTGTGGCCATCAAATTCAAAATTACCTTAGTTTTTCCTTAAAATGGTACATTTCTTCAGTTTAAACATTTGATATGTTTTCTATGTTCTTTTGTGAATAACATATGGGTTTATGAGATTTGCTAATCATTGCATTCTGTTTTTATTTACATTTTACACAGCATCCCAATTTTTTTTGGAATTGGGGTTATAGTTTTCCAAATATTTGTATCTGTACTGTATCTTTATCTGTATCCAAAAACACTCCTTTTTTTCGTGTGTGAATTCTGGCTATTACAATTTCTCAACCTCAGCTACATCACTTGAGTTCATAATTGATCTCAACTAGAGTGTATATGTGATTGTTTTAATCCCACTTGTGCAGTTATTATTTTTGTTTGTTACCTGCCCACAATATTTTCTGACAAATTTAGTTGGTTCTATTTCCCAAAATATAAACAAGTAGCCTAATTTAAACCACCATAAGCTGGACCAGGCGGTTACTAAGGACCACCAGACGTGGTCTCTAGCAGTGTGTCTCTTATTTGTATCTGTATCTGTATTTGTTTAGGAGTCATTTATTCTATCCATTCTAAATAATGATTTGTATTTGGTTACCTCCCTAGTACAGATATAGTATAACTCCCAGTACTAAATTCTAAATAATCTGCTTAAAAGTTTTAGTGCTCTGACTATATTCTGAAGCATGAGAGATTGAATTTCTGTCAACTGGTCTGTTCAGGGCATGTTTTAGAAAGGGGTTAAATAATTAAGACTGTCTACAAAATGTCAAATGAGCAGTTTAAACGAATTAAAGCCGTCCTGGAAAAACACACAAAAACATTGGAATTATATCAAGAGCAAATTTAATTTCAGACTTGACCTTAAGTAATGCACTCTAAACAATCATAGAGTAAGAACACTTTTATTTCCGAGCTGAGTGGAAGGAATGTTTAAATCTGATTTGTTCCATCAGTACCCAATACTGGCTCTTTTACAAGGCAATCTGTTCACAATGCACGATATCTTTGTTCATCTATCAGAAACCTGTTTTTATTATGATGTTGATGGTAGAAATCAGCACTGTCGGAATGTTTGTATTTTCAGCTATAAGCCGAACAATAGGCTTGTCTTTCATTCCATAAAGTTCGGTTGTAGTGACCAATTTCACTTTCTAAAATGCTTTAATGGCCCTGAAATTAGTTTTTCCTCCATTTGTCCTGCTCAATGGATGTTCCATTTAGTTGTATGTAATGATTTTTCCATGGCATTTCCAGAAGGAACATAGCATTTGTTGCTCTGGTAATATGGCATCTCGTACTTAATTCATTAACAAGATTTTACACAGTACATCATTCGTCTTCACTAAGTGCTGTATCCTGGATACTAGTCCATCGCAAGACCACATGCACACACATTCACAAATATGGGAAATTTAAAGTAGCCAGTCCACCTCCTGGAATGCTTCCGGGGGTGGGAGTTTTGGGAGGCCTTAAATTCTGGGCTTTAAATCCCATGCTCCTCCATTAAAGACTGAAGTAAATAGGAGGGTTATAGGAGTTGCTTGGATGGAGTGGAAGAGAGGGCTAATGTGGTGGTGGTGGTACTCTGGTAACTGTCACAACACAACATCAGGCAAGTTACACAACAGAAGTTAGAGACATAGCTCATGGTTCAAAAATCTCCCACTGTCTGCTTGCGAAGTATTAAAAAATCAGAGAATAATGATAAATTAGAGCGGAACATACAATTAAAATAAACCTTTTTTTTTTCTCAGTAAATGGAGGAAAATGACCAAGGGTGAAAAATTGGGTTGCATCTGTCAGTGTTTCCACAGAATAGTGGATTTAGATATTTAAGGAGAGAGATTCGAGAGACATTGAGGACATGTGTCTAATTTTTTAAATAATGACCCTCTTTTTTGTTACCTTCCAACATTCAGAGGTTCGGGAACCCCTTAAAGAGGAGTAGCTAGAAATCAATCTCCATCCAGTGCAGGAGCAGAAAGTACCTCTCATGTCCACAGAGGCTCAAAATGCTGACCAGCAACTGCAAACAATTAAGTGCATTGCCTCAGATTTACCTCCAGCGAGATGCTGATGAGAAGGACAGAATCTGGAGTCCTCTGCCAGACCAGACCCTCAGAGACTAGCCTAATACTGAAAAATATGAGTGGACCAAGCAGAAAGAAATTCATTTGTCAACTTCATTAGGGAGTTTGAGACTGTAAGCTTTCAATGCAAAGCCTATGATATATCACACACTAGGGCAAGGATCCAACTGGAATGGAAACTTTTGTTACTATAAGTCTGGGATATATACCAGCAAGGGGGATGAAATTCCAGTGTTGTGGACTCGAGTCACTTGGACTTGAATTAAACTAGAGTCAGACATTTGCTGACTTTAGACTCGATTTTGAATAATTAAAGAACACTTTGATTTTGACATGAATGACTTGTGACTTCACTTGGACTCGAGCTCTACGAAATGGAATACATTTTCAAAACCTTTACACAGAGTCTTGATACATTTTCAAAACCAGAAATCAATAATTATATATTTGAGCGTGTGCAGTGAATCAACTGTTCTTTTTTCCCAACAAAGAATACATTTTCAACAAATCAGCACCAATCTTCATTTCCAAGGTCAGTGTTCATCCTGTGGTTCAAGAAGTTTGTCTAGAAAGTGATGAACACCAATTTTGAAAAGCTGATTTGTTTAAATTTACTATATTTATTATTACTCTGGTCTTACATTTGGTAAAGGTACCTCAAAACTTAAAGTTAAGGACTTGTAACTTTTGCTTGTATTTTCTCATTTGTAAGTTGCTTTGGATAAAAGCGTCTGCTAAATGAATAAATGTAAGTGTAAATGTAAATGAATTGGACTTATATGTATTGGCTTGGGACTTGACATGGGACTTGAATGTCAAGACTTGAGACTTGCAAAACAGTGTCATGGTCACACCTTTGAAAAATTCTGCCCTCAAGCTCTACCATCACTGTGATCATTCACACTATCCCTGCAGATATTATCTCCATCTCAACTCTGTCCCAATACTGACTCATTATGAACTACCTGTAAGAAATACACGTTAATAAGGTAATTATATAAAACAATCTTCACCGGTTGATTGCTGATATGTGGGTAGAGTTTAAGTCTTCTTCAAAGGTGCTAAGTTTCAGATAATAATGTCTCTTATAGGTGTCCTAATATTTAAAGCAATTGCCACATCCTCTGGGAACTCCATCTCCCAGAATCCCCTGCTGAATGCCACACCCACCTCTCAGTGAGCCCACGCAGGTTACTAATCACACTCACCTGCATCTCATTTACTCATCACTGTTTCAGTTTAAATACCGCCCAGTTCGTTTAATTCCAGTCTTGTTTGTGTCCTTCAGGCTACGTACTAGCCAGACATACAAATACAAGCAGCTTGCAGTTGTGCAGTCAAGGAACACTTGTTTAAAGAAAGGCATGCTTTAGTCTAATCATTTATGCATCCCTCATTCAGTGGGCTCTTTTCTTAAATCCTGCATCATATATTCCTGCTAGTTTACTCAAGTCCTGTTAACCCCACACACAGGCTCTTAAATATGATCCATTTGATTATGATTTTGTGATTTTCACTACAGTGTATGTCTTATGTATGAATCCATTTGTAATTTGTAGGTGTAACAAGAACTCAGGACACTTCCCCTCCCCAACAAAAGAGGTCACAATCACCAGAAGTTTAGTGTGACCTCACATATTCATTTCCTGGTCACTTCCTGGATTTTTTTTTAAGCACATCACATCTTGCCATAAGTCTTGCCATACCTTCAGTTGAAGGTTGAATTCTGAGCATTTGTATTCACTGACTGCTTTACTGTCTTTTTGATTATTGCAGTGTTATTCCAGTTAGATTGGCCTTGTTTATTGTGGATAATCATCTTTATAACCTTTAATGTTTAAGTATTGGATTATGATTTTACTTTGTCTGCTACAAACTTTATTAAAATCTTCCTGCCTCTGATTCAGCTGTTACAGTAGGCAGAAGAACTATTTGAAAAGAATAAAGGACCTCTAAAAGGTCTCACTTTACCAGATGAAGGAATCCAGATGATCTGTAAAAGCTGGAGTGACCATAAACACTTGAATAGGGGCTGACCTACAGGTTCCCGTGCTTCTGAAAAGAGTAGTATATTCATTCTGTCTGTTTCTTCTTAGGCCTGCCTGCAAGCTGGCTTTTTCCGATCTATGCTAGATCATAAAAACACACATTGTTGGCAGCATCAGTGTCAGCTCCCCTCTGCAGCTCTCCTGTGGTCGAATTTTGGAAATCGTTATTGCATGGGGACCGATCAGAAACCACATAGTCAAGTATCCTCAGGCATCAGTGTTCAGAGCCATGCTATCCCAAACACCCTACTGAGCGCTAACCCAGATCTAGGCCATTTCCTATTACATAGCCCAAAAAATATCAACTGAGGTCAATCATTTAAATAGATTTCATTGACATTTTATAGTTACATGTAAAGACCAAGCTGGGTTGATTTTTCCATATTTTCCTTACAGATCTGCCAAGTTTTTCCAAGTTGTAACATTGGAAATGATTGATACTGTGAGATATAAGTACAGGAGGTCCATGTTACCAAAGGATGCTGTTACCCACACAGTCCGAGGTTGATGTTTGACCCATAAACTTGAATAGCTGGGATAAACCTTCCAAGTTTCAAGCAATCCACAGAGCAGAGTGCTCTCTAAACCCATGCTAAGGTTACATTTTAATACGTTTTTACCCATTAGTGAAGCTTAATACCTAACAAACACCATTTTATATGACAGTCAGATCACTCAGCTGCTATATTACTATCAGTGAGAGCTTACTCTGTTTTAAGGTCAACTATCTTCTAAAAAATTTGGTCATATTTCTGAACAAATGTGATAAAACCTCTCCAGGTTTTGTGTGGACTGGTTTCCATGGAAATGGTGTGTGATGAAACTAAATTAAGGTCAGTTTATATGATGATTTGTGGCTGAATAAACACATTCCTAATGTTATCGCTCAGAGCATCATGCTCCAGCTTCACCCAGTGAGAAGACACTGCAGAAAACCACAGCAGAATGCAAAGTATGGAAGCTGTTTATTCTGTGAAATGTTCAGCCCCATCCACAGTAAATGACTGTGCACATCAAGTTGAAAAACCAAAATTATCTGGAAAAAAGTACTCTCTAAAATGGGCAGAAGCTTAAAACTGGCATGTGCGTCATGCCATCGGTTTCAGTAAGTTATTTTTTCCCGTCATAATTCTCTGAATGTTCCTTATAAGTCCATCATCAGTTTGCCATTCTTGGTTGAGGTCCTCGCTTCACCACATACATTTGTGCATGATCAGGACACATAATCTTGCATCAGCTGATGAGACTTGTCAAGGTAAACATGCTTAAGTGCTTTGGACTGTGAATTTGACTGATCATTTAAGAGGGAAGGAATTCAGTGGTTTTCACTAAACTCTCAAGCTGTGATAAAATCTTAACTCTTCAAATCTGTCATGTTATATTTCAAGCACAGTGTCTGGGAATGCTAATATAGAATCAACCTGAAACTGAAAAACCTTCCTGTTATGCGTTATAAACTGTGATTGCAGGAGCATTAGCATTGAACTGTCAAGCCAGGGAAATATATTATCTTGTTGGTTATGTGGCAGATTTGTAAATTAATTAATTAAATAGAATATTAAAAGCAGTAAACAATATCAATTTAGCACAGATTATTCATACCACAGCAGTGGTGAATTCTCAAATCAAAGTAATGTCATCTGTGTCAATGTCAATTACAGATTTATATTAATGTGCTCATGATGTTATCATTTCTATAATAACAACTCATTAACTTCACTCAGTCTAAGAATAAACTTATTTATTTAAAACATTTTTTTTTTTTACAAAACTGTAAGGAGATGCTTATTTCATATTTATGGGTTTGGCTTGGGAGAACTGAGTGATGTAACTACAACACTATTTTACACAGACTCTTGGAATTTGTGGCACAGCATGGCAATGGTTTGCTTCATACCTGGAGGGACAGTAATATCAGGTGACATGAAGGGAATCTTCATGAAGCTCCATGCAGACTGTGGTGTCCCACAAGGCTCAGTGCTTGGTCCTCTTCTGTTCTCCCTCTATACCTGCTCTCCTGGTGAGGTCATATGCTCACATGGGTTTTCATACCACTGCTATGCTGATGACACTCAACTGGCAGACATCTCATCAGGAATGGCAACTGAAACTTAATCCCAGCTAAACTGAGCTGCTGTTCATCCCTGGAGATGCATCCCTTACAACAGGATCTTGTGATCTCGCTGGACAACTCTCAGATCTCACAATTAGCATTGTCACTGCATGGACAATCAACTGTCCTTCTCACCTCACATTGCTAATCTGATATGCTTGTGCCGATTTCGCCTTTACCACATCAGGAGGAATCATTCATCATGTCTATCTACACAGGCCACTCAGGTGCTTATTCAGTCCCTTGTCTATTCAAGACTGGACTACTTCAACTTGCCCCTGGCAGGTCTGCCTCTCCATGCCATTTGACCTCTGCAACTGATCCAGAATACATCTGCATGACTTGTTTTCAACTTTTCCATGTACTCCTATACCACCCAATTGCTACGCTCCCTCCACTGGTTTCCTGTAACTGCCCACATTCGATTTACAACACTGATGTTTGCCTACAAAGCCCAAACATGGAACAACACCCAACAATCTTAAAACACTTATCACACCGTGTTCTGTTCCATGCTCCCTCTCGTCCTCTAGCACTCCTTGACTTGTCCTACCTTCTCTCACGGTACAAGGCATGCATCAAATCTCTTCTCTGTTCTGGCGCTGAGTGGGTGTAAGGGAATGTCCAAACAGGTGAGTCACTTGCTCTTTTCAAATGATTACTGAAGACCTACTTCTTCATGAAATACTTAAATTAGTGCTTTAAAAAGAATAAATAAATAAATAAATAAATAAACAAATAAACAAATAAATAAATAAATAAACAAGGTTTTTAAACTTTGTCCCTGATCTAGTGAACCAGTATGAGGATGTATTTATTGATAGTCTTAAAAGCACTTCAGTAGGTCTCTCTTTATAAGGGCGTCTGGCAAATGCCATACAAATGTAAATTTACATAAGTAAGTCTCCATAAATATGTCAGTGCTTTGTAACAGTCAGAGCTAAGGCTGGGTCTTTACATTTTCCACCATAAGGATGAAGGTCTCAGTAACATGGCAAGTTAAATCGTTTTTGTCATATTTTGTCATACCTTCATGAGATATAACTGTTTATAGCTGCTGTTATGTAAGTGATAACATGAACTTATGATTTTTAATAATTTGTAATCTTTTCCTGTGGCATAAGAGGAATAAAACACTTTGAGACTTGCTGTTATTGGACAATAATCAACTTCAGGGTGGTTAACATAACTCTGTTTTGTGTCAGACTGCATCGCATTACACCACCCCACCTTTGATTATTTTCTTGTTTATTATTATTTGATTTACATGTAACAGCAAACCCTCAAGTGTTTTATTCTTTACTAATTAAATTACAATCTCTTGACCCATCCAATACATTAAGATTCTCCCACCTATTACCAGAAGACACTCTGGTTACTCCACCCCTCCTCGTTTCCACATTAATACACTCCCACATGTTGCTGAATACACTGACTCAAAGACAGCTTCCATAATAGGGAATGTGTATCTGCAGATTAAATTAATCTTATCAAAAATGAATTTATATTTATACATCAGAAAATGTACAGACACTAAGCCTGCCCCAATGCTATCACTAACATTTGGATTTTTTTTAAAAATGCAAATTTATATGTGCGTGTGTCATTTTGAATTTGAGAGAGAGTGCGAGACCATGTGACACAATTTCAATAAAAGACCACACTAAGGGAATGTTAAAACAAACACTGCATGAGAATATTCAGAGGGACAGAGGGACCGACATATTCTCACATGCGCGTACACACACACACACACACAGTGGTCTGGGGTTCCTTTCAGGACACCTCTCCCAGTATTGTTGGGATTGGCTATACTGTATCTGGGTGGTTAAGTGATTTCAGTTTATATTATTAAAAACCAGCTATTCCATCTTCACATCTTCTGGAAACTCACACTATACTTGGTTGGCATCTTCTGACAAGCTCAGAACACAGTAACATCTACACCGAGTTAATGCTTTTTGACGACTTAACTATTCGTTTACGCAGATAATTCCACATTTCTCTAATGAAATTCTGTCTTGGCATTCACAGGACCTCTAACCTTGCCATACAATAGTACGTTCCAAAGTTCAGCAGTGGTGAAAGAGTGGATATTTAATGTTTGTCTTTCTGACTCAATTTCTTTACTCACCACTGCATGAATTTAAACATTTAGGCAGTTTACTTTATCCTGATACTTACCGACATCCAAATAAATATGAGTAGCTTCGGTTATTTTGGATCCAGTACACCTGTTTGGAACATACCCAAATTTTATTTGGGTTAATCTATTAAAAGCATCCATTTTGTCTTTCGTTTTGACACAAAATATAGCAATAACGGTTTATGTACATGACTGTACAAAATAAATCTCAGTTTTATCATGGAATTCTGTGTAAACCTGACTGGATAGTAACTTAAAAAAAGGAAAATATTATGAGTGGCATACCCAGAATACTATCAGGCACGGACTGGGATGAATGTAAATGCAGGGTTTTGTTGGAATGATCGAGAGGTTGAAAAGAAACAAACTTAAATCTGTATTGAAAGTACATGGTGAGGTCAAGACCATCGCTAGCAAAACTGTGAATGTTATATTGATCAGGTGACTAGTCATGTGACATAATTTGCCATTGATTGTCGCAGTGAAGATCTTAGGAAGTGGAGTTTGTGATTTTGGTTGGTGCAAATTGTTATTATTTCGTCTTCTGGGATACATGTAAATATCGTAGGCAGCTTCTGAAGGGCAGTACTAAATAAAATTTAAAAAAGATCTTTAAACAAAATAATAACAAATTGCACCTGTTCAAAAGTTTACACCCCCCTGGCTCTTAATATATTGTGAATGTTTGCACCTTTTGTAATAGTTGTGTATGAGTCCCTCAGTTGTCCTAAGTATTAAGAACCAACGGTATGTAAACTTTTGAACTGGTTCATTTGAGTAAATTCAGTTATTATTGTGTCTTGTGAACTATATGTAAACATTTGTTGTGTGAAATAGCTTATTCAGGGCAGTCCTAAATTAAAAAAAAAATTCAATTTTAATGATTCCTTTTTTTAATTAACATTTTAAGATATAGAAACATTCCTTCTTCAGTAAAAACAGGCCTGTGGTGATGTCACATTGATATGCAGCGTACAACTTTCAGAATAGCCGCTTGCTGGGAAGGAACTACAGCTGTGGTTGGTTTTCTAAATTTGGCAAATTTGGTGGGGTGGCGAATCTTCTTTTTTAGGTTCGTTGCACTTCTAACAAATCGCCCGCCTCTACCAAGTTATTCATCTCCTTTTTCAAACCAAAATGTTACCACAGTGGTAATGTTGTGTTTGCTTTCACAACAAGGCCTTAATCCATGCTTTTCATTTTAATGGCTGCTTATGAAAATGATGTGGTTGTTTGAAAATGAGTTAAACGTATAATTCATCAATGATGTCACATCTGCTGTGCGTATATTTACTTTGAATAGCGTATTACACAACTATTGTATGCCTAATGTTCTGCTAAAAAGCTATTCAAGTTAGCTAGTGTATAGATGGTTCTTTCATTTCCAGAAACTCATGCAACACAAATGTGTGGTTTCAACAGTTTAATGGTGATTATCTAACACATAAAAATGTGGCAATACTTTTACAATATGGATGAAATGTTTTTACACCTGCTTGAGGTGTTATCTTGTGAGAAATTATTTTATGTACGGAAAAAAAGCAGGAGTTCTCAAACCTTTTGTAGTCTGTAAAATATATTCTACAGATCATCTCAGTACTGATTTCAAGAAAATTATTTAAATGTATATAGTAATGTTTTGTCTATTTTTTAAAAAGACAGTTTTCTATAACTGAACAGAAGACATTTGGTCCCAGTGGAAATTATTTATAGCTGTGCAATGTGAACTAAACAATAATTATAATAACTTTTGATAATGGTGGGTTGCGATTTCCTGTAACAAAATGTGAAAAATCACAGACCGTCTGGCTGTACTTCACAGACCCCTGGGGTTCCTGGACCCCACTATGAGAACGACTGAAATGAATAATGATATAGGGAATACTACATGACAGATTGTTTGTTCAATCTGAGTCGATAGCTTGAAGCAAAGGCTGCTGTGTTCATGTACGTAGTTTATTTCCCTCAATACAACTTATTGACACTATTTGTTGCAACATACACATATGCAATCGAATAATTTTGGAAAAATAATGGTTCACAGAATTGAATGCATTCAGTATGGCCATTATGTGATATCGTAATTATGTAATAGTTGGAAATGTCTCCTTGCTGTCTCTCTTTGAGATGCACACAAAACATTTTACACAGTTTTAGTATCATGAGGTTTGACGTTACAGACTGCCTTCAGATTTTGCAGCAAAGCCTGAGCATCAGAGGAGCAATAAAATCCAAGCATAGGCAGCAAACATAAATAGTGCTAATGAAATGAGAGAATGAGACCATGGCTTGTGTTTGCATATCTGTCGTACTCATGTGGCCACTTTCTTTAGTCTGAGGGAAGAGCATAAGTGTGCCATTAGAAAAGCTTATTGTAATGGCAGAGCAGCCTAAAATAAATATATAAAGAAAAAATTTAAAAAAATGGTGTAGCCTGAAAAGTGAGTCATTGCTACTTTTCCAGATATCTGGCAGTGGAAGGGCATTGGCAAAGAGAGCCAGTAGCAACACTGAGAGATGGGGTAATGTGGAAACTGAAACCACATACACCGCAGAGAGACTGCAGCACACAGTTCACACCATGCAATACACACAAAGCACATGAACACAAACACCGAGGAATGCAATGCAAACACATGCATTAACCTGGAACTACATGTTTCCCTCAACACCCACCTTCCATGTCACCTCTCCAAATTATTTCCAAAGGTAAACATTCTGCATGTATAAAATCACCGGATCTGTGCTGAGAGAATGGCTCTGAGGACACAGACCCCTGTTAGCATTGAAAGAAAAACAATGTGCTTGTGGTCGGAAATTGCTCTTCCTAACATGCATAAAATCAATCAGAGCAGAGCTGCACGCTCAGCTTGCCCTTCCTGACCTCTTTACCAGCCACTGGGCTCAGATCGCATTGTCCTGCAAAGCTTGTAATACAGTCCAGAGTAAACGTCTATGAAGTAGGAATGCACGGTCTTGTTTCACAGAGCTTCCGGTTTAGATCATATGGAATGGAATGGAAAAATGTAAGAAGGAGAGGAGGAAAAATCATCTTTTAGTTCTGCAAGTTTGTCTTTTTGTGTGTGTTGTGACCATGGAAAACCAGAACTCCGTCATTTCCAGCATGTAATTATTAGGTACGGGGAGCTGTGCATGCAATTATTTATTTCGTGGTTGACCGCCTAAACGCCAAGCTGAGCCCTGCAGTGTCTGTACATGTTCTCCACATGACGGCCTATCCGGGAGTTAAAGAAGCACTTCTTGAGGTTGAGGAGAAAAAAAATACTGAGTGTTTTCAGGTGCTTTGTTTCTCACCAGATCCTTAAATAATCTAGTTATGGCTTTTGGTCATGGTCTGGATCCTCATTTGTCTTCCCTAAATTAGTCTCGTCTGATTGGGACCTTTAACAATGTTTAAGCAATTAGTATAAATCTAATCCATTATGATTAGAGTCAAAGATTTAAAGTAAAAGTCAAGCATTCAAACAGTATTTAATGTGTTCTGTTATTAACCTTCTCGTTGTCAGTGTTTTAGAAGAATTCCATATTTTGTACTGGGTGGTGTTTTTCCTGGCATTACAATACCCAGAATGAAATACAAAGACAACCTCCTAACCTCCTACCTCCTAATGGTGCTGCTGCTGATGCAACATCTCAAACATAAACATCAATTTTGCGCTAATTTTGTGTCTTAGAAAACTGCTGAATATGCTCAAACGTATGTAGACACCTGACCATCACACCCATAAATGGGCCTTCTCCAAAACTGTTGCCACAAAGTTGGTAGTGCAGAATTATATAGGGTTTCTTTGTATGCTGTAGTACTAAGATTTCCCTTCATTTGAACAAACATTTTCCAGCATAACGATGCTCCTGTGCACAAAGCAAGGTTTATGAAAACATGGATTGTCAAGGTTGGAGTGGAAGAACTTGAGTGTCCCGCACAGAGCCCGGACCTCAACCCCACTAATCAACCATTGGGATGATCTGGAACACTGACTGCACTCTAGGTCTCCTCACCTGACATCAGTGCCCAGCCTCACTAATGCTCTTGTGGCTGAGTGGGAATATCCCCACTGCCACATTCCAAAATCTAGTGGAAAGCCTTCCCAGAAGAGTGTATGTTGTTATAACAGCAAAGGGGGATTAATCTGGAATGGGATGTTCAACAAGCACACATGAGTGTGATGGTCAGGTGTCCAAATACTTTTGGCCACATAGTGTATGTCAAATCAGCACCTTTGACATACCAAAGGAACACTAATCAATAAAGTCATTTGTCATGAAGTTTTAATGTAAGTAATCCCAGAAAGCATCATAACACAGCATTATTTTAACATGACATCAAAAGTGAAATTTATCACCAAAAACATTTCTTTTCTTTTTTTTAAATAAATATTTATGTAGGTTTATGTAATTTGTCACGAACAGCTTAAAATATGTGTCATGTAGCTCTGTTAAAACGACCCAATATTTTTACCCAATAATTTAATGTGCTTTGACTACACAATTTAAATGCTTTCTCCAATCTACAAACGCTTTCACACATCGTCTGGCATTTTACCCAGGATTTTACAAGGGTTTTTAACATATACAAGTATTAGGGTATGAGGTTCTACATTATATGAGTATATATTTACTGTAGGTAAAAGTGATTACATAATTAGAGGCTTTGAGTTAACTAGCTGGGATTGAGATTGTGTGTTGAGAGAGAGATTTTTTCATTTGACTTACAATCGATTACATTATAAAAGCCAGACAGCCTGTCAAATTAAATTTTACTATTGGCTAACCAGGGTTAAATAAGGGAAGGGATTAAAGTCATGAGTAATGACTGTGCAAATTGGTAATTTCTAAGAATTCACCACTAACAACAAAATATTATTTGTGTTCAGAGATGAAGCACTGCTATCAAAGTGAGGTTCAGTAAGATTCAGAAGTAAATTAGACCGTATTGCTATTAAAACAAGACATTCAAAACTTGGAATTAAACAGTGCAATGAGTTCATTAGAGTCATGAAGTATTTGTTCACGACGTGTTTACTGTGACAAAGTAATGTATTTGTCCTACCTATGTTTGTTTTGATAGTAACTAACAGGAGGTTATGAGTTAGCTAATACTGTTAACGCATGCTTTTTTAAAGTATTGCCATGATCCAATGAAAGGTGTTTAAATGTAGGGGTGAATGTTTTAAGATTATTACCAATTCACTCCTCAGTTAGAATTTTAGATGGTGCCTGTGAGTACTTTCATCCATGATCTAAAACTAAAAGTGACCTAAAATTTGACCAAAAACTTCCCTTATACTCTCCTATTCCTATTAATCTATAGCAATTTGAAATGGCATCAAAGCAATCCTAAGTATCTGTTTTCCCACCAAGATGAAAAAAGAAAGAGCTGTTTACCACAGGAGGACATGGGGTTTATAAATGAGACCGATTTCCATGTTTATGATATAGTGTGTCTGATATAATGCCAGGCTGAAGGTTAACTGGACCAACTTGAAACAGATCTGGCCTTTTCATGTTGTAGTGTCATGCTATGAGCACTTGTTTCATCTGTCCTTAAGAAATCATATTCCTGAGAAAGTTTATGCATTTCAGATTTTTTCACTCATGGCAGTGTTAGAATTGCAGATTTTTTCCTAGCGTGACACTTTCCCAAAAATAGATTTTCCCTTCTGTCTGCATTCATGGCTTTACATAATGATCACGACCGCAGATCCAGGCAGCGAATCACGAGTCACATGTCATTTGCCTAGAATGAACGAGATGCTCCCACCAGGGGGATCAAGTGCACTTCCTGGATTTGAGAAATGGACCTCACAGCCATGGCATATATGCCCGGGACAGGAGCAAAAATAAACTCATAACATCACATGAGCCAGGGGAAAAAAAGGAATGACCTGTTTCCTGAGTATGGAAAAAAATACATTTAGGCACCTTTACAAAGGCTGGCGGGCCGGGGATTGAGTCTAGCCAAACAGCTGGAGTCCTGGAATGACAGGGTTCAGCTGGAAATACTGAGTCAGTTTAATTTCTCCAATAGTTAGACAAATTTGACTCTTTGTATACCAGAAAAACTGTCATTGGGGCCAAGGCCACACTGCATGCTAAGAAAATGCTGAATCAGTATAAAGTATAGATAGATAATAAGAAGAAGTATGTGGAGAGATGATGTGGATGGAGAAATGTAAAAAATAAAATAAAATACTGCCACAGAGAAGAATGGTGAAGATGTACTGTACATCAAATTCTCTCTATCAAAATATTTCATCTAGGTAGAGAGAGAGAGAGAGAGAGAGAGAGAGAGAGAGAGAGACGTGACATTATATTATACGTGTGGCAGCCTGGGAAAACCTTTCACATGAGAAATTTTGAAATTTGTATATAATTCTGAAAAGTGACAGGTTTTCCTGAAATAAAGTTTAATTTGCTGAAAGCCAAGGCAAGTTTAGAAATGTAATAAATAATTTCCACATCCTCCTGGGAAAAATTTTACTACTACAATTTACACCATGATGTACATTTTCCAAACAGGATTCAGATCACCCACGGAAACAAATAATTTCAATGTACGTTTTAAGGCTCTAGATTCTGCAGCTTTGAATATATATGAAGTATTTTCAGTTAGATTTTGTTTTATACAGTATATAAGGTTCTGAGAAAAATCACAGTAAAATGGACAGCTGAATCGTTTCCCATGTCTCCTGTTATGAAACATATTTTGTCCTTGCTGTCATGTCTTGTGTGTTTTAGCCTGGTTAGTGTTACGTGAACACACACACATACTGACCTTCTCATCTGTGTCAGTGGGTTTTCATGTTCAAATCGATGTGCATTTATATATTCTGCTGACCAACCTGATGCCGTTGCCTCATCTCCATCAGTACTGTGACAGCTGGATTTGATACAATGCAGAAAGGTCATTTTTTAGTTCTAGTTAAGATCTAGATTTTTTTTTCTGAAGTGTACACTGAGGAAACAACTCAAACATTTTTAATTTATGTATTTCAAAATGTATTATATCTCAATTTGGATGGAATTTGGAATTACATTTAAATAAAAAAGAGTAGGGAGGTAATGCAATAACACTATCTGTGTCTGTATAGTTTATGATTGACTAATGAGGTAGAAACACCGGCATTGTCAGCATGATCTTGGTCTCCTCAATCTCAGCTTACAGCACTCAAGTTCATAACTGGTCTCAACTAAAGATGTGCACAGAACCGTCTCAAATGTGCCATTATTATTATTTTTGTTGGTACCTGCCTGAAATATTTTATAACAAAAATATCCATCCATCCATCCATTTTCTGTACTGTTTATCCTACACAGAGTCAGGGGAGCCTGGATCCTATCCCAGGGGACTCAGGGCACGAGGTGGAGGACAGCCTGGATAGGGTGCCAACCACTCACAGGGCACAATCGCACACTAAAGATACTTTGGAAATGCCAACTCAACCTTCAATCAACCATGCATCATAGCTCTAAAGGGCTCTGCTATTTATTCCACACTTCTGTAGTTTACTGTCTTTGACCAATTTGCCAAGTTTATTGTTGAGTCATACATAGGTATATGCTGATGTTTTTCATTTGTTTACCAATGCAGTTGGCTGTAATCATGAAGTCTCACCCAGCTCTGCATCCAATTATCATTTCAATCAAGCCTAATTAACATTGTAACCGCATTAAAGATCATCTTGTGCAGATGGATCACAAGTACAGGAAACTATAAAACACTACACAGCTGTGAATGCCAGACATGCAGGAGGGTAGGTAGGCACAATTCTTTCAAACTACCAAACACACACACACACACACACACTTTGACTTGCACACTTTTACACTCACATTCTTCTGTTTTCAGGGATTACAAGTGAAACCCATCTCTTTCATTGTAGTCTGTGGCTGGTTAATAGAAAGCTTTGTGTAAGCGTGGTTCAAGGCCTTCAAAACAGAGACAGCAGCAGTGGACTTGCAGTCTGAATCCTGGCAAGCATCTGACTCAATTCAATTCAATTCAATTTTATTTGTATAGCGCTTTTTACAACAGACATTGTCTCAAAGCAGCTTTACAGAAAT
>JANDJT010000164.1:6720286-6731002 GCA_024331685.1 Stegophilus panzeri
TTTGTTTGTTTGTTTGTTTGTTTGTTTGTTTTTTAATTAGGTTTGATTTTGTGATGTGATTCTTTTTAGGTTTCATTTCTGAATTTTAGTTTAGTTTTAATGCATTTTTAAGAAACATTAGTTAGTTAGTTAGTTAGTTATTTTAGTTTCAGTTTTGGTTTTAGCAAGTTTAGTAGGGGAACTTTTTCTGTCTGCACTTTATAGATACAAACATTGCATATTGTGTAACGTCCTAATGGGTAAAATGTGTTGAGGGTATCATTGATGGTTAGATTAAAAAAATTAAGCATTTTATCTGGTTTAGACAAAAAACAAAGTAAATTAACAGTATATTTAAGTTGGCTGTTGAGAGTTTTTAAAAAAAATATGTAATAAAAAACAGAAATTAGTTCAAATTAATTTTGATATAATAAAATTTTGTTTTGGTTAATGTCTTGGTTAATGTTTTGGTTAATTTTCAAATAAAATTTTGTTTTGGTTAATGTCCAAGCTAAGGTGTCCATTTTTTATTTAATTGTAGTATGTTATTTATTTTATTTCTGTTTTAACTAACCTTATAATAACTTTCACAGACAGACACACAGACACAATTCCTTATACAGCATTCTGTACCGTCAAGGGCAAAGAAATCACATTGTACTCTCTTTAGTCACGGATACAGCACACTCTCACATAGCGAAAATCTCATTTCCACTTTTCTGAATCTGCCATTTGCTGACTAGCACTGGAAAAATTGTCAGTATTTTAACTGTGCTCTATAGAGATTATCTTCTTCCTATAGCAACTGTGAACTTGACTCACTTTTCTCTGTGTGGATTTTGATATGAGCCTGTTGGGACTTTACCAGTTCTGGGGACACAGTGGATTTTACTAGCTGTAGATCATTATGGTCCTTGATGTGGCTCAAAGGAAAAATAGAGTTGTCATATTCTGTGAAGCGGCCAGGACAGGAAAGAGGGAGGAACATCCAGAGACAAAGTTAATGAGAGAGACGAGATGAAATGCACAGGAGAGATCTGAGATCTAAGCATGAAAAAGAAGTAGAGAGATGGAGAACACAGTCGCTGATAACAGGAGAATTGATTTTATATGTCTGCTTGACCTGTTAAAGCCATTAAATTCTGTATTTATAGATAACAATGGATCTATTGGATGCTGGATGCACATGTAGGTCATTACTACAGTATATGAGAGCAGGAATTCTGCATTTGGAAAAGAATTATGCTGACAGGAAAGATGAGGCTTATAGGCTTATAGCACTATAGCTAGAGTATATGTAGCTAATGGTGGCTTACATCCAGGGTTGGGAGGGTTACTTTAAAAATGAGTTCCGTTACAGTTGCAAATTACTTCATGAAAAATATAATCGGTAACGTAATCCAAGTATCTCAATATGAAAGTAATGTAATCTGATTATTTTTGGATTACTTCAAGGTCACATACCGTATGTAAATAAAGTCAAGAGAAGCAATCTGATCTAAAATACTTTCATTTAGAGGTTATTTTAAGCTTAAAACATGGTCAATGTTTGGATTTGTTTTAAATAAATAGATAAAAGCTCTGAAAAGCCAGGGTGACCATATTCTGGTTTTCTAAAAAGAGGACATCTTGGTTTTTTTTGGGTGAGTGGGTAGGTCGGGTTGCCTTAATAGCACTCAAAACAGTGTTACTATGAATACAGACTTTAATATACTGAAAAAGACACATTAGTAGCATCACATAAATATATATATAAATAAAATTGCTTTCACTCTGCCCACGTGTTACATTTTTCCTACATTCTTTTGAATGTCCATGGAATAAAATAAATTATCAGATTCCACGAGTGAA
This sequence comes from Stegophilus panzeri, assembly GCA_024331685.1. Lineage (NCBI taxonomy): Eukaryota > Metazoa > Chordata > Actinopteri > Siluriformes > Trichomycteridae > Stegophilus > Stegophilus panzeri. Next base: position 6,722,117 of record JANDJT010000164.1, read on the forward strand.
CCTTCTGCCATCATTTACACATTTGAATGGCCATGTAATATGAAGCAATGTGATAACATGAAATTAAAAATGACCTTATATGTCCATGGCCATTGTTTCGACTCAGGACAGCGGTCATTTGCTGCTATTGTCAAGAAACTGTTTCACTCTGTACTTAACATCTCCTTCGTACGTTTGCTGAGAGTAAGCTAATGATTGAGATGCAGAATTTGGCCAATAGTTGCTGCAAGCCTTTTATAATCGACCAATTGGTGTGCGAGAAGGCGGGAATTACAGAGAGGGTTTAAAGCAATGCAAATATGTGCACACATGATGCAGTATTAGACCATAAGCACATCATAATGAAACTAAAGCTGAATCCTGGACATTTTCTCAAATTTAGATGCTTTTTTTAAGGTCTGAAAAAGAGGACGTCCAGGAAAAAGAGGACGTATGGTCAACTTAACAAAAGCATTTCAGAGAACAATTTGTTATTTTTTTGAAGATCACATGAGTAATGACTGGCAAGAGAGAACCAGAACTATAATCAAGCAGTTATCTATATTGTGTTATGTCAAAAGATTAATTTCTTTGATTTTAAATGAAAAAAATTGTAATCCTGTTAGTATTCCCGTTTTTTACTAAATGTACCTGTAATCTGTAAACATAGGTACACTTTGTTTTTTGACGTAACTGTAACGGATTACAGTTACCAATTTTTTGTATCCTGATTACGTAACGCCATTACATGTATTTTGTTACTCCCCAAGCATGCTTACATCCCCAGACGAGGAAGCATTTCCACCTACGCTGCACTTCACAAGCTACTGCGACAGAGAGGAGGAAGAGAAAATGTGGGAGAGTGATAGCCGAGTCACTCATTATGTAGAGAGCGCCTTCTCTCTACAGAAAACGTCTAGCACCTAGTGTCTGACATAAATGAATGTGACAGATGATTTTGATGTCATTTTGGCACTTCTCATTTATACATAAATAAAATTGACAGAGATATACAATCAGGGTTGGACAGAATATTCAGGAATGTACTAATACGTAAAGTTATTCAGAATCTACAGTACTGTGCAAAAGTACATGTAAAGAAATGCTGTAGAGCAACGATAAAAAATAAACAAATTAATCAAAAATAAACAAATTAAATGTTTCTATGTTTAAAAAAATACTAAAGGGCAGTAAACAGTAATAAATGAAACAAGGTAATATGCTTAAAATAAATGTAGGCTCAGGTACAATTTGTGCAGTTTTATAAGTTTTATTGAGCGTCTTTGAGAGAAATTCATGCAGATACAATGAAACATATCTGCCTCATGCTGATATAAATGATCATTAAATTTCATATAAATGAACAATCCCTTCTGGTTTCTCTCAAGTTTTCTTCCTCATGAGTTTCTCCTTGCGATTTCTGCCACTGTGATTGCTCAGTAGGGACCTCAATATAAATCCAGATTTCGGTAAAACTTCTTTGTGAAGTAGCATTTCGGTATTTGAAACTATAGAGCAACTATAATAAAATAATGTAATTATGTGTGCATTTATTTTGCGAGGAGCAAATCACATATTCTGAACATGCAGAATTTAGTGATGTCACCCCAGTGTACTGTACTCTTGTCATGGCTTGTCACCCAAAGTTCTCTACGTGACTTTTGCAGTGTTTCATTGGTTTAAAGACAGGCATGCAGGATCATTATTTGTAATAAATCCAAATCGATCGCTCATGCTCATTAGTATTCCTAAAAATTAGGCATGAGATCATATTGGCACCATATGCAATGTGTGTGTGTGTGGGGGGATGGGGGATGGGGAGGGGGGGGGAGAGTGAATGAGTAAGGAAGAGCAGTAAGAGTTCACATTCCTTCCCAACATTCTTTGGCTCTTAGTGCTGTTTTTCAAGCGTCCTGCACCTCGTCTCTGTGCCAAGCTGTTTCTTTTCTCAGAGAATGCATCGGTGAGAAAGATATGGGAAGCATAAAGTGTGTGTTTGTGCAAAAAGGAAAGCAATGTTACAATGTCCACAGAGCTTTCAGTGTGGGAAAAACACATTTCTACATTATTCACATTCAACAGAGTAGGGGGTTACATAGACTAGTCATACACTCACTATTGGCTGCTGTATACAGTATATAACAACTTTTTATAAATATATATTTCCTTTTTCTTTTATGGAACATTGCCACTTTGATATCACTGTGTATGAAGTGTAAAGGTGTGTAAAAGTTTCATTCCAATCCTGCCCGCTTCTGAAGGAATTCCTTCCTCAGTTTTTTTTTTGTTGTACGTTAAAGCTAAATAAATTTTAAATAATATTCTTGTATTTGGGAATAGAAAATTCTGTATGAAAGGGTGCATTCAGTGCCATGAGTTGCACATCACTATCCAGTCTAACTCATGCTAGCTGACAGAGGATGATCCAGAATAGTTTTCAGCAGTTCCTGAGTCAAAAACCTCCCACCCACTACAGCAGACACAGGATCCTCTATCCAGTGAAAGCCACTCACTGAGCTATAATGAGGGCTCTGATGATGGACAGGATCTTCAATGCTGCACACTCTCAACTCCAGAGTCTGCAGTTTGTCCACGAGTGCATTTTAAGAATTGGTATAATACATCCATTGGTATAGTGACATGATACAGATTTATTATTGTACCCCTTTATAGCACAGATTTATTTATTTTCATCTGCAAAATAAATAAAAAAATAAAAGTGTATCCTAACTGTAGCCTTTGCATGGTTTTTCATTAAAGTGCACTTAGGCACATTTTTCACCATTGTTCATTAATACTAATAAAATAGCTTAAAATAGTGATTTTGTATCAGCCTTTACTTTAACTAGGATAAATACGACTCGTCGGCTACTTTATGTTTAATTGCTGGTCGAGCCTTTCTTCAGATAAAATGCAATAAGCAGAAATCTATTTTTTTTTTTTTTTTCCAATTTCAATTTATTTGTACAGCCTTTTTACAATGGACATTGTCTCAAAGCAGCTTTACAGAAATATATAAACATGGAATACAGATTTTAAATGTGCGAATCTATCCCAATTGAGCAAGCCGGTGGCGACGGTGGCAAGGAAAACCTCCTAAGATGTTAAGAGGAAGAAACCTTGAGAAGAACTAGACTCAGAAGGGAACCCATCCTCATCTGGGTAACAGCAGACAGTGTAAAGTAAAGTCTGTTTGGCCTTAGAAGCAACCGTAGTGCCAGAAATCAATTTGTATATGAGACAGGTGAATACAGAAATGGCATGCCTAAGGGGTTCAGTGGTTAGGATAGGGTTTGCTCTAAACAAGTTTCTATTTCCCTGAGCAGAGCACTGGCTAGTGTAGGTGAAACCGAATGTTTCTGAGCCTCTAGCATCGTTTTTCAGTACAGGGACTATACTTGTGAAACAACCATCAGGGAAATGCAAGAAAAAATTCAAACCATAAAATGTTTTGTGTATATCCATTGGCATTTTTAGATCCTCCTTCTCTCATTTACTGTCTCTTTGCCTGCTAGCTTGCTCGGTGAGATTGAGTTAATATTATTCTGTCTGACAGCTCATGCATCTGTACCGAATACAGAAGGTGAGAACAAAGGAATAATTCTGTACATGATGGAAATGCTGAGCCCACAGACAGGTTTGATCATTCATATGATAAATCAGTTTCATTCTGTGCTCACAGGGAAAAACAAGCTGTTAGATTATAGGCTTGTAGAGTTTAAAAATTATATATAAATATACAGTACTGTGCAAAAGTTTTAGGCTCATGCAAAGAAATTCTGTAGAGCAAAGATGCCTTCAGAATAATGAAATTAAATGTTTCTACATTTAAAAGAAATACCTTAAAGAGCAGTAAACAGTAGTAAATGAAACAAAGTCAACATTTAGTGTGACAAAAAAATAAAAACAGTAGTCTCTGGTACAATTTGTGCAGTTTTATAAGAAAATGAGCTGTACGTTTTATTGAGCGTCTTGCAGAACCAGTCACGGTTCTTCTGGAGACTTTGACTGTTGCACTCGCTTCTTATTTTTACAACAAAACCCAGCAGCCTTCATTGTGTTTTGTGCCTGAAAGGTGTCTCTTACGTAATACACTGCTTTTTTTACTGACATACAAAAGTTTTTCTGTAACATTTAATTTTGTGCTAGAAAACTAATGTTTGGGAATCTAAAATGTTTTTTGCACTGAACTGACAACGTAGAAGTCATAAAATTTAAAATCTATAACAAAGTTTGTACTAAAAATATAGGGTGGCTAAAACTTTTGCACAGTACTATATATCTCCCAATATAGCACAAGATAATTCTGACTGAGTAATCGTAGTTGTTAAATCAATAACCAATAATCTTGGGATATCCAAAGCCATGGACACAAAATGAATATGTTAAAAAAGGAAAAAAAAGCCAAGATATGGTGGTGTGGTGGCTTAACTATTACAGCAAGGAATGACCCAATTCACTGACATTGTGACTGAATATCTTTAGTACTCTCAGTAATATAGATCTAAGAAAGATAAACAACCAAGGTATGCTAAAGCAGTGGCCAGAGGCAAGACATAGAATTGTTTGAAACCCTGAGTATTGGTTACTTTTTTAGTAAAAGAAAAGTCAAATGTCTAAATGACATCTCAGCATGACAATGAAAGCTACAAGGCTAGCTAATGTGCTATTTAGAGCCTACAGGTTGTAATGAGATGATGAGGGCTGTGACCAGAATCATCTATATCTTATAAGCTGACAGAACACAACACAGGTTTTTGTATTATTTATCCTAAATGGATCATTAGCATGTCATTTTGGAGCCTAATATTGTTTTGTTCTTCTTCTTTTTTTTTTTTTTTTGCCTGAGACCCACACTCTTTCTAGAATCGCCTGTGGTTATGGCATCACCATTGCATCAGGGAACTGCAGGATTACTAGAGATTGACAGAAAGTGTGACTGGGTCACATGACACTATTGATGACACATGACATAATGCATTCTGCAAAAGACAAAATCAGTTCCAGCCAAATTATACCTAGGTGAAATATCAAGTGCCACACATTGAGTGCCACTCATACAGTAAATATGCAAAATGTATCACTTTTTAAAAAAAAAAAAACTTCAGAATATGATTAAAATGCTATTTTTCAATTTTCTGTTTCACCCAAGGCAGTCAACTACACAGTGCACTAATCTACAAGGCAGCTCTTGGAATAGTTATGATTAAAATGACGCACAGATGCCACATCTGTGCTCTTGTCTTTGTAAAGACAGGAAGTCCTTACAGTTTATAATCTGGTATAAATGCAGAGCTGCACTATAGCTACACGGTGTAAACCGGTTATCAGCAAAATCATCTCACTGGGGTAGGCCCTGTGGTTTCACAATTACAGCGGTCTCAGCAAATCCTCGACAATGAAAAGAAATCAATTATCTCCTCTCCTCCTCTTCCAGCACCAAGTAAACACAACCATATGGGGCTCAAAGACTCTGTTTACCAATAAAAAGAAATGGTGAATGGTGTTAAATGAGATTGATTAAAAGGCAATGGGTGTATCCACCCTACCTTTAAACCCTCTACTCTCATAGAGAGTGCTCGTTAAAATTAACCCAGGTTTTAAAGCTAAAAATTCTTAGCCTGATTTCTTTGACTGCAATACTTAGCATAAAATTCAAGCAAAGATTCTCAACCTGGTTTCCTCTGAGTTCTCCAGGTTTCTTCACACCTCCCAAAAACATGCCAGTAGGTGGACTGAGTGAAGAGTGTATAATGCCCTGAGATGGACTGGCATCCCAATCAGGGTCAGGGTCAGGGTCTCACCTCACACCTAGTTTTCCTGGGATAAGTTTCAGCTCCATCGCCATCCTGACGAGGATAATGCGGTTATTGAAAGTGAGTGATAGTGACTATATAATGCCAATTATAATTATATATACCAGTCCCTCCAGGATTTTGTGATTTTGCGATCACAGAAGGTCTTGATCACAGGAAGAGCTTGCAATTTGTAAAAATTACTGCAGATTTTCCACAGATTTGGGCCAAGACACATTACAACACACCATGATACACCATGCGTATTCAACCAAAGCCCTCTTCAATTCACATGCATCAAACATGAGTACAGCAAAAAGGTCTCATTTACCAACAAACATCACTGCGAATGATTGTGCAAAACAATTTCGTAAAATTGCAATATCGCTAATTCAAGTAGTTTTCCACAAAAAATGCAGCAAACTGCATCGCAAATTTAAAAAAACAAAACAAAAAAACAACAACAGCAAAATCAAGCATTTTGCGCCGCAACAATCACAAAAACACTCTGCGAAATCCTGTACGGACTGAAAAACTACAGTTGTTAAAGGTCTTAGGATAAAATAATGGCAGAATGTCTACCCAAAACAGTTTTTAAATCTACAGTACAGTGCAACGGAATTTCTCTTTATAAATTCATTATAAAAAATGATAAAAATTACTAATTCCTTGCACCTGAAAGAAGTACAGCCAAAGGCCGTAGTCCCACTGTTTTTTATTTTCCCATTACTGGAAAAGGTGTCAGTTTTTGTTGGTGGTTATTATCCATACACTACACAGATGTGACCTATAAAGATTAGATTTGCAAATACTGGAGTATTCCTTTAGTAGATTTGATCATTGTTGTCAAAACCACTAAATAAGGTAGGGTGCACATTTCCTTATGATCCATTATTAGGCATCCCAAGGATCTAACCTTGTGCTGTACTATTCATCTTGATATTGAGCTTGTGCTTTGCTGTAGGTGCATCAAGGTGCAGTATGCTTTGCTGGCAGTAACACTGAAATGAGATACGGATAGGCTTGAAAAAGAGCCAAGCAGAAAGATAACAGTATAATATGACATTAAGAAAGGTGCTATCACAGTGCTTATTCAGGTCTGGCTCCAGATTTCACAGTTGCCTTCATAGCTCACTGTTTCTGGTTGACTTTTAGCTGTGATTTATTTTTGTAACTCCTGCTACAAGATAAAATCATGAATGCAAGAAAGATCTTTTTTTCCCCAAAAGATCATCTAAATTGATCACCAGTTCAAGATGTTAACCAACGTTCAGTCCTGTTCTTTTGACATACCCATTTAATTCTAGGGATGCACCATTGCAACCTTGTGTAATAGAAAAGGTGTGTTTGGGGAACAGATGTGGTCTTTGGCTTGATGTCCCAGGACAGATGGTGTGTATCAGGGCTAGTCGAAGCCCTGAAGCTTCTTTCCTCACTCCGGCATGAAGAACCAGCCTGTTCTCATATACAGAAAGCCAGAAACAGCAGGCAAAGAACTCACAAAAGTCGGGCCATAATCCGTATTGGAAAGGACTTTCTCCAAAAAGGAACAAAAGAGAGAATGGTCGAGTTGCATTGGCTTTTAAATTTCATTTTTCAACATATATGAACATATAAAATAGCTGTTTTATAAAGCACTTCATATTGTTTTATGTGAGTAGGTGCAAAAGATTAGCAGTCGTTGAATAAAAATGTCAATTTGTCTGTCTTTATGCAACTTCCACAAGATAATAAAATTAAAAACTAAAAAAATGCAGATTGGTTTAGAAATAGTTTTACACAATGCATGTACATTTTCTGGTGCTTTCATGCTGATAAAGAGAGTACAAAAAGAATTAGCTATAGATTGAGTCCATTTGCAACAAATTGAATCTAAACATTTTCAGAAGGACAGGAAATCAGACATATTACATCTAAGAATAACTCTGGTCTTATAACAGCCCATTTCTGCAAAGTGCTCTGTGTGTGTGTGTGTGTGTGTGTGTGTGTGTGTGTGTGTGTGTGGGTGGCTGGGTGGGTGTATGTTTTCAGGCAAATTGCCACGTCTGAGCTTTCCTCTTGAGCTGTCGCCCAGATGGTCCTCATTCCAAGTGGTGCTCCTCTTTTGTTGCTTGTGGTGCATCATTGGCAGCTCAAACTGTGCTAAGCTGTCAAGACTTTAATAACTAATAAAAACAGCAGTAGACCACCAATCTATACCGGATCATATCACAAAGAAATGCATTCCTGCATATGCACAATTAAGTAATATATTTTTTGGGAGATTAACATGCAATTATTTCATTAATACATCTATCCATCCATCCATTTTCCATTATCCTACACAGGAGTCTATCCTAAGGAACTCAGGGCACAAGGCAGGGGACACCACAGCACATTCACATACACATTCACACACTGTGGACAATTTGGAAATGCCAATCAGCCTACAATGCATGTCTTTGAACTTTGTGAGGAAACCAAAGTACCTGGATGAAACCTGCAAAGCACGGAGAGAACATGCAAACTCCACGCTCACAGGACGGAGGCGGGAATCGAACCCCCAACCCTGGAGGTGCGAGGCAAAGTCACCCTTCATAAATACATATAAAATAATAACTAAATTCATGATAACTAAAGTTAGTGACTATAACATGCATTACATTGTCTAATCAAATTATTAATATAGCTGTATTAACTTAAACTCTATATGACTCGATTGGTTGATAGACAGGTTAGTCTCAGCATGATGCTGTCTGGAAGACCTTCATGACAATTATAGTGACAGACAAACACCCCACCCATGTATCTATTACTGACAACTACCTCCACTTCCTTTCTCACCTCATATCTTTGTCCCTTCATCTCCCTCCATCATCCACAACACACTCACACAGACAGTAATCCCCATTAGTCCATCTGTTACCCAGTTCATTAGACACACTCTTCTCACTAATGCTCACTATTATAATACACAGACATACAAAAACAAACACATGAGAATGAAATAAAAAATATTTCTTATTTAAAGTCTTATTTTATCAATAAAATGATACATTAATAAATTATACACACCTAGTTTATACATTAGATTAGATTATACCCATTATTTCACACTATTTAATATATAATT
>JANDJT010000164.1:6732406-6743278 GCA_024331685.1 Stegophilus panzeri
CTCTCTCTCTCTCTCTCTCTCTCTCTCTCTCTCTCTCACACACACACACACACACACACACACACACACACACACAACAGGAATAATTTCAGCTTGCTGTGTGAAAATTTAAGCTTGCTGTGTGAAAACACATATTTTTCCAATATATTTTCGTGTAATTTCAGTGCTAATCTTCTCCCACATTACTTCTCACCTGATTATGGCCTATCATTCAACTGTCAATCAATCTAGGAAGGAAAAGGCAAACATGTGGTTCATCCTTGTCACTGAATTTTCAACACAGCTGTAGTGCAGCTGACCTGAACAAGAAAGCACTAACTGCATTATTGTATATACAGGGATTATATAGTGTCATTGTGAATGATAGGGAGAAGGATAATGCTATCATTCTCACCTAATTAGCACAACCAATTATCCAGTCCTGGACTCAAGGCCTGGCTGTGTTATCATTAGGATTCCTGGATTCCATCATTAGGATGTTTGCTTAGACTTGGCAGCAACCCCAGTTTCAGTTTTTTATTAATTGTTTTATAAATGGAATGACTGTTCAGTTTTCAGTCATGCAAAATTGAAGGTTGAGTAACCATTGATTGTACAATCCTGCTTTAGCTGTATTGTTTAAAAAAATCTTTCATTCATTTTTTCATTCATTCATTCATTTATCTTCATCTAGGTACATTAGCATGCACGTTCTGTGGCTAAAGGCTCATGGGAACCACATCATCTTTACAATATACAGTATATTTAGCACTGTGTTAAAAACCTTGACCCAAATATTCTATTTAAACGGAATTATCCTTTCAACAGGAGCACGAGGTAAATAAATCATAATTTCCCTCTCATTTGCTTCATTTCAAAACAATTTCATATCATATGTCATTTTGCTATAGCTCGTTTCATGCACAGGAAAACTGATCATCTTTAGCTGTGATGTAGATATCTATAGTCGACTTCATACTGTGTTAGTAGATATTTAAAAAATTATATATAATTGCTAATGCCTTTTATTATTCATCATACTTTTTGCTAGCAGACAAAGCTGCTATGATCTTGTGGATAAGTTAAACTCTTGTTAATGCATCCTAGAAAGCTATAAAGCTGGTTATGTCCTGCAGTAATACTTAGTATAATTAATTAGTCTGTCTTGATTTAGTGTAGACCACCAGTCTCACTTCTGAAGAATACCTAGCATTAGTGTTAGCTATCATTGACAAGAATGCTAGCATTACTATTATCAGGTAAGTAGCCCAACTTACAAAATTTATTTTGTAAAAAAATATTCTATTTTGATTCATTTTGCAGTTCTAGTAGTTTACTGTGAAGCGTTTATTTTTTTTTCCCCCATCACTGCATGGCTGGTAACATTTCCTATCACACATTAAACAGTTTCATGCCCAGAAATATACCTTTACGCAATAAACTCCACTCATCCTGCAACCATGTCTCCTGCAACCATGTTTATTGAGATCAATCTCCACGTCCCAATGGGACTTCAACATCAAAATATGATTTGGAGAGTGAGAGAGGAATTTAGACACCTCTTAAACTTGCATTTCACTGAGACTTGTTAATCCATATCATTGTTTGTGTGTGTGAGTTGGGGGGAACTGGTGCTACAACACAAAACCATCATGGAGGGGATTATTTTAGTAGTGTGAGTACATGATTATTTTAGTACTGTGAGTCAGAATGACAATGCTTATATTTAAGATAAATAAATCAGCAGGACTTATTGAAACATTTGCTGTTAAGAGTGCATTGTGGTCCTCTTTCATTCCCTTTGGGACTTTCTTCGGTCCAGGGTTGCCAGATCTCAGCCAGATTTTCAGCCCAAATACAAAAGTCACACAAAAAGAACTGAATCTAGCACAAAATATGTATGCATTTTTTTTCTTCTTTTTCTCAGACTTTGCATGGGAATCAAGTTCACTGGTGTCAGGTTTGTAGGAAGAGACGGATGCAAATGCAGAACTGAAGTGGAACGTTTAATAATGTACAAAACAAAACACAAAACAGGACTTCTAGAACATGTGGCAAGGTACAAATATAACAAAACATGAAACAAGAGCGAGAATACCGTGATACAGATAGACATACCACACAATGCAAGACAACCCATGCAGTGCAGAATGTGACTATTTATAGACACCAGTGCTAATGAGCCAAAACGTGAATCACGTGAAACAAGACATGTGACTCTGTGCGGTGGCTCATGGGAATCATAGTCTCTAATTCTTCTCCGATGTTTACCTGACAACTGGTGAACACACATTTTTGATTTGTAATCAAAAAACTATTGTCATTGCCTGGTATGGATATTATCCACACCATAATCCCTCTTTCCTTTTTAAATATACTTTATTGTCAATATTTCAAAATATATTACGATTGTCAGTAGAACATATAAGCATCAATGCAGAGATTCACCTTGTAAATACTGTACATTATACCAAAATTGTCAGCAGTACATACAGCATCCCGAGCAACAAGACAGAGGTTCACTATTTACAGGTAAATATACAAAGGTTTTATGTTAGAATTAATACTGTAGCTCAGCAGAAATGTTTACAGTCACATTAGTAGCTTTCACAGATGTTCACAATAAAAAAGCAAGAAAATTTCAAAATTCAAAGTCCCAAGTATATCCAAGGGTACTACTTCCATTTTATATTATCTTTAGTTGTGAGTCGTTTCAAATGATTTACAATTTGTTTGTTTACAACATCAGAAGGTTTGTAACATTGGTTAATAACCATTTTACATCTGGTTTTCCAAATTTTAGACAGTACAAACAACTAACCAGTACAATTCATGTAAATTATGTGGTACACTATTAAATATACCATACACAACTCTCCTTGTAACACCTATCTTTAGTCCTATTGTTGGACTTTTGTCCATATCTCTACTGATCTTTCACATTCCATTAAGATGCGTGCTATAGTCCCATCATGATGGCAGTTGTGTATGGGACATTATCTAGTGGTCAGATTGCAACTCCATTTTACAACGTCTCTCACTGGGAGTCTTCCTACTGATATTGGTCTGCACTGGGCCACAGCTGGATCAAAAACTACCAAAACAGCCAGAACTCTAGCCAAACTGTATCCCTGGTGTTTTTTGATAAAGTCTTTGAAAATATATTTTAAATACATTGATTACTTTCTTCACTGGTTATTTTGTACTGAGGAGCTCCACCATAATGAGAATTGATTTTTTCACTGTAGATGTCTTTGTTAGAAGAGTTTACCCGGTCAATATTTAATTCTCTATGTTTGGAAGTGAAATCGCTGTATGAGTTTGTTTATAATCACCCTTTCCTTCTCCCAGTCTTTCAACAGATATGGTTTTGTATATTAAAGACACAATGTCTGCACTTACACTTTCTCTTTGTTTGCCAAACTTTAGGTTATGTTTGAAGAAATTTATCAGATTTAATATCGAATATGTGCTTTAAAACAACATATAGGGGCTACGGACTACTTTTAATCTATACCCCCACCCCAACCACACAAAAAAAAACATCATCCATGAACATGTTTTTTCCACCTGCAACCTTTTTTCCATAATTATCCAAAATTGGTGTAAAGAAAATGCAACACTGGCAACCATGCCTGAGTCTATGTGAAAGAAATGTGTGTGTGTGTGTGTGTGTGTGTGTGTGTGTGTGTGTTTCTTTTTTTTTTTTTTTTCTTGTTTTACTAGTGCGACTAGTGCCACCTTTAGTTTACATTTGTTCTGGTTGTGGCTGAGTTTGCAGCATGGCTTCCTAGTACAGCGTTTGTGTTGGTGTTTCCCAGTGTCATCAGAAATGCTCAAATTCTGTGTGGTATTGGAATGTCAGCCATCATTGGCAAACACAATCTCCAAAGTGCAATGTGTCAGTGGGCAGTGTGTATCTGGCTCTTTCCCAGCTGTAGCTGAGATTGCAAGAGTAGCTACAGGACACAGCTGGATCAAGAGCTGCCAAAACAGCCAGAACTCTGGATCTATGTTAGTTATCACATGCTGAGAGGGAACGCCATCTCCGGAGCCTCTCCTTCCATGAGGGGCAGAGAGGGTCTGCAGCTGGGACTCTGAGGTCTTCACAAAAGCCCTGAACAGTGGCATCGCAAGGGGCCGATTGCAGCCTAATGTAGGCTTTTCAGTCACTTTTTGTTTTCCGTTCCAAACACCCAGGACACATGCTTCCTCTTCTGAATTTGAATGGCATTGAATAAAAGAGATTTAATTTTAGTGATTTAAGAGATCCAGTCATTTTTATGGCATGTTTATGAATGATTACAGGGTTTGGAAGCCAGCCTGGGCAAGAGTAAATTAGCCCTGTGTTTCAAGGGTCTATTTTGTTGATTGCCAACAGAAAGAGAGATTTTTTTGGGTGCCCATATTGCAACCAAGAGCAGTAGGTATTTTCACAGCATCAAGAATGATATATTTGTTTATGCTTCAGTGATCAGACCGGACTTTGGGGTGACATTTAGTTTTGAAAGTGGTTGGAGTTTTGCACGGCAGGTTTGTATAATGATGGAACCTGATATATTAATAACACACATGGAGATTTGGTATTCTCAGAGCATTTCTTGTGAAAATGAAAACTGCTTTGTTTAGCATCATTACAGTGTCCAGCTGAGAGTGAGAGAGAGGGAGAGAGAGAATTAAGACAGAGAAGAGAAAACAGCATAGGAGCACTAACTGCAGGCGAAATGTGGAAAAATCAATAAACCAAGTGAATTCTCTGGAATGCTTTGGCCCTCAGCTAGCACACATGTGGAGTCAAACATTTTTCTCATCCTTGAAGATGGTGCATGTGCTTCACATAATAATATACCCACCTGTGCATACACACCTGCTTAATCATGCTGTATATATTTACTGTATATGCATGTGCACTGATCAGCATAACCTTTGCCAATGCACACTGCATCCAGTATGGAAGCATATATTATTCCAACTCTGTGCTGTGAACACTTAATCAATACTGCAGAGATGTTTGTCTGGAGGCCTGGATGATCCCTATGGAGCAGAAAGGGCCTTGAGTTCGCTCTTATGTGAAGAACTGAAGCATCACAAGCCTGCAGGAAGTAACAGTCACTAACAAGGATTAGCAAATCAAATCAAGGCTAGAAAATCTAGGACTAGCAAATGAAGCATATGCTACTTGAGGCCATGGTCTTGCATTGCTGTAGTCACAGATTATCACATGAAAAAAGCAAGTTCAAGTAAGCATCTGATTACTGTATAATGATAACATATATCTGAATCTTAGTTGTGTCTTGTATTGGAAAAGCACTTTTAAGCTTTTTCCTCAAAAACAAAGCTCAAAAACATTATACACTTTACGTTATACAGTGATTCAGGGGCTGTGTTGGTTATGCAGCAGAACATCATAACATTGACATTTTGGGGGTGTGGCAGACAGGGAGAGCTAGAAGAAGATTGATCTAGGAATATTGCAGATACTTCTGTTAATGGCTTGCGGTTAAAACAGCATTGGCTACATTTACATGTGCATGAATATTCCGATAATAATAGGAATTCTGCAATGTTCTAATTAATACCAAGTCTTGTAAATGCTGCAATCCGATTTGCTGATTCGGTTTAAGACAATATTCTGATACCCACCCTGGAATATGCCTGTTTTAACAAGAAATTTGTTGCATGTAAACATCGTATTCAGAAAATCCACTGAAAGGAGATATATGCGCATGCTTAGTCTGCAAAGAATTGTGGGTGCTAACAGATGCTTAGCTGTAGGCTAGGTATTTAGGAATGGCAACTCAGGCAGACTTGTATACAACTCTTGTATACAGACTATACAACCATGTATACAGGAATATTCCGATGCCTGTACTCATATAAACATCGTATGCGGAATATGAATACAACCCGAATATAGACCTTAAATGGAATTTGATGTGCATATAGATGTAGTCAGTGTTACAAATGATAAGTAAGAAAATCCATTATATTTATACCCCCTGTAATATACTCAGAAATATAGTATAACATTAGAAAAGCCTCTAGGGAATTAAATATTACATGAATAAAGGAGGAAATTAATGTATTGTGGAACCAGTTCTGGACTTTTGGTAACAAGCAAAAAGGTCAATTAATAGAACAGGATTTTAGATTAGATTTTTGTTTTGAGCAGGGACCAAGTTACACTTTAACCTTTTGACCTTGTCTTATTTTTCAGCTATTCATCTTAAAGCACATTATTGAATTTAATAACATCTATGAATTATTCAGTAAGTACAGTACAACGTATAGGAAAACCATATGCATTTAGGAGCGTGAGGAAGTCTGGAGTTGACAGTTTCTGAGAGTTTAAGAGGTTATGTTGAATTTCCCCTTAAGTATTCTGTAAAATTAAGTTTGGCGCACAAGAAAAGCGTATGTGGGTTTGCTAAGTGAAATTGTCATACTTTCATAACACACTTAAGTATTGAATTTCCCTTTCCCTAAAAAAAATTGTGTTGATTTAACTGCCTTAATTTCCCACAGGATGAAGCAGGAAAACTATACCTCCAGATTATTGGGCAGGTAGAAAAGCTGAAAATATTGCCAACTTGTATTTCTTTATTACTTCTGGTTCTGTTGAAATCTCAAGCATTGATTTTCTGTTATTTCCTCCCTTTTTTTCTTTGCTTTGCTGTAGTTATTGTGGAATTAACTTTGCCCTTCAGAATGAGTTTTCTTTTGTCATGTTGTTCCAACAGAATGTGTTTTTCTTCTCCAGTCCAGGTCTTTTTTCCAATGTTTTCCATGTTGTCAATTTCTAACATAATATTGCTAAACTTGCTAAATTCTTAAGAATAAGTTGATATCTAGAATTAGTACTGATAATAACTTTAGTTTATGAAAAAACATATGATGTTTAACCTGGAATTGAACTTCAACCTGCCATTAAAACACTGAACATCAGAGAAAGGATTGAGAAAACATCTTAGCTACGTGAAAATGATATATTAATTTTGACTCTTAAGGAGAAACATTAAGGTGTTTTCTCAATATCAAGGACACTGGAAATGCTTAGTATGACATATTAAAGAAATCAGATCAGATAAAAGCAGATGAGACAGTGCACCCCCACTGAGTGAAATCCAGACTTAGTGAAAAAGATTATGTGGAGACTGCTTGTAGAGCAGAGCAATATTTAATAAAGTGTAGAGATGGAGATTCTGCAATATTTATCCAGTACAGTAGTACTGCAGCTGGAGCTGGGGCTGTGACAAAGGGAGGGAGTAAAAAGAGAGAGGATGGGAGGGATAGAGGGTGGGTGCAGGAGGAGAAGCCTGGAAGGAAAGAGGAAGACGGAAACCAGTGAGAAGCAATAGGCCGACTAACTGGATGGTCTTGAAGAGCTGGAGGGGATACAGACTAGTTTTCCTTCTGTGAGGCATAGCTTAAAGATTGTAGACAAGCAAATTAAAGAAGCTGGAAGGTAAGATACTGGCACAATGATACATTTGGGAAATGTTTACTTACTTACTTATGCAGTGGTTTAGTTATGGACACTTAATATTGTGAATGGGGTTACAGGGAAGCAACTGATCATGAGCAGGATATGTGACTGCTGGGTAGTGTGTGTGTGTGTGTGTGTGTGTGTGTCAGGGGATTGTTTGAGTGATGTCTGTGATAAGACATGAATGGCTATCTTTGTGAGCAGGATGCTTCTCTATAGCTCAAGGCCTTTTTTGGATGTTGATCATTTACTAATAAACAGGAAGACATTATGCTGTGTCTTTATGTCAGTTCACGTGGACACACTCACATGCACACACACACGCACGCACACACACACACACACACACACACACACACACACACGTTTGTCTTAATATCCTTCCACTGACATAACTTTTACTGCAGGTAGCTCAGAAAAAGGTAACCAAAATGTTTTCTTCTTCTTCTTCTTCTTCTTCTTATTATTATTATTATTATTATTATTATTATTATTATTATTATTATTTAAAAAGCAATTTTCCTCATGTGGTCCAGTCAAATGTTCCTACAAGGTCAAAACTGTCAGATATTCAATCAATGTGGTCCCCATCAATATATATGCACGTGCACACACACACACACACACACACACACACACACACACACACACACACACACACACACACAGACAGTTAGAGAAGGAGAGCCCAAATGTCTTGTTCTTTGCAGATTAATGTGTCTGCCTCTTCTGTCTCCTCTGCAGAGAACAAAATAATTAGCCACCCCCTCTTTAGCATGCTAACTCACATGTTACAGCCCAATTAATATCAGGCCTTGAGCGTGAGTGGCCCACACACACACACACACACACACACACACACACACACACACATGCCATTTCTACCTGTAATCATGAGTGATTTCATCCTTGAAAGTAAATAGGGACAAACTGAGATGATAAATCACTGAGTTGCCACTTCCTCTTGTTCTAATCTTGAGTCTGGGCCAATTCTGTGTGGTTTCAAGCAGCACAGTCTCAGTCTCCCTCATTAGTGCAGGAATCCTGCTTACACATCCGTTTTCTGGCACTGGGTATGTTTTGGGAGTCTTTAGACGTGTCCTGTACGAGTGGCAGTAGGCTTTACCGGCTTTTAAGTATCATAGGCTGGAAAATGGATCCAAAACAACATGAGACATATATGGAATTAATATAACACTTTTGTGCATGAAATTGGCTGATTTGGCTGATCCTGGGATGCCATGCGATGCTTAGCAATGGTTTAGGCAGCATTAAAAACAGCATTACAATGTTAAATATTCTAATAGTAGGTGTATTAATAGTAGTACGTATTTTTAAAAAATACCTTTAACATTTAATGTGGAGCAGGCAAATACGTAACTGATAAATATTCAGTGCTCCTTCAGGCAGATTTGGGTGCTGGTGGTGGGGGTGTATTTAAGTACTGGTGTAGATTGTGATCGCAGGTTTAGTTTAGTAATGTAATGGAAGTTGCACAATTTTTTCACTTAAAAGCTTGTTAATAATGCAGGCTAATGGTTTGTATTGACCTTGTTTTAGGCATGCTGTTTAAGCATTTACATACTGTATACTAATCAATAGAAGTCTTATTTTACACCCACACACACACCCACACACACACACACACACACACACGTACACATACCACTGCTGAAACACTCCTATATAGTAAAATATTTGAAATGTTTTTTTAATTAATATTTTTGAAGGCACCCCATATATTAACCAATATTCTTGCACTACCAAACACTAGATCCTTTGTCTACTCATTTATTAAAAACATCATTCAACACCACTGTTTATGCATGTGCATTTATGTCTCTTGATTGACTCCATGCACTGCATATTTTTGGTTTTCCCTGCTCTGGTACGCTTGGCTCGGCTTATAAAGGGTTTAATGATTACTTGGATTAATAAGCTAAATAATCATCATTAAACCCTTTATAAGATGAACCAACTGTGTTAGAGATTTAAATATGCAGTATATTCTATTGTTAGGACTAGAGTATAAAATTAAACTGATTTTATATTATTTTTTATAAAATACTACTTTTTGATTTTTTAAAAAAATGCACAGTTCCAGAGCTGTGAGTTTCCAACCAAAAGTAACCAGGCAAGCTATAAAAAGCCCAAAATTAAATTAAGTCAGCATTTATGAGTGTTCTGATCTCCTCCTTTCCTGTTTGTGTGCTGCAGATGTCATGGCGTCCAACCTACCGAAGCTCCAAGTTTCGAAACGTCTACGGCAAAGTTGCCAACAGGGAGCACTGCTTCGAAGGCATATCCATCACCAAGAACGTCCATGACAACCACTTCTGCGCTGTCAACAGCAAGTTCCTGGCCATAGTGACAGAGAGCGCCGGAGGAGGGGCCTTCATCATTATTCCAGTCACTCAGGTAACCTCAGACACCAACAGCTAACACTGAGCTGGCATCAGCTTTCTGCCTGAGCATTTGTCTTGAAAATCAGCACAATGGGAGAATTAAATCACACCACAGAGGCTCGCTGCACTGGTGGCACACTTCAGTGTAACAGCTACAGCACCAGAAGTTTTATAGGTCCAGGCACAATTGTGTGGGTTGTACTTGTATCTAAACTCCAAATAACAGCCAAGTGTCTGTAGAACTGAAATACATGAGCATGTGTGTGTTGGGAACAGAAATGGGTTCCTACCTCTGTCAGATCCAGCATTTAGTTTGATGTCACATTCCACTTTATGGAAAATGTCTTGTATACACTATATATTCTGTGGATGGTTAAGGGTTCTTCGCTTTCTAAAGGGCTTTTGTTCAGAACCGTCTCTGATAGGGAAACCTTCTGCAGTATGGTTCTAGATAGAACCTTTAAGAAATTGTTCTCTAGAATGATGCCATAGAATAACCATACTGTGGCTTCCTAAAGAATCATTTGATTAACGGATCTTTAGCATTATGTTTCATGCCACAGAGAACTAATCAAATCCTGCCATAAATGTTACCTTTATTGTGGAAAGAGTTTGTGGTGGAAAATGAGTCAACAACCAAAGAACCCTGGACTAAAAAATTCTCTAGGACATCTTTTGCTGATCCAAAAAGGAAAGAGTTTGAGACTTAAGTACCTGTATTGACATCTTTATTGTGTACAGAGTTTTGGGAATTTCTGACACTCGTACAGTATACAAGTTCTTCATTCTAGACAGCACCGTTAAGAATACACTTCATGCACTCTTATAAATATACTCAGCAAAAAAGAAACGTCCTCTCACGTTCAACTGCTTTTATTTCCAGCAAATTTCTTAACATGTGTAAATATTTGTATTAACATAAAACGATGAACAGAAATGGAATAACGAGTCCCTGAACAAAGGGGGGTCAATATTAAAAGTAACAGTGAGTATCTGGTGGCC